>VXBZ01002761.1:1613301-1897484 GCA_013399135.1 Heliornis fulica
TCTCCATGGGCTACAAGTGGGGTCTCTTTGTCCTCCATGGGCTGCGGACACCAGCTTCACCACAATATTCTCCACAGGCTGCAGGGAATCTTCTCTCAGTGCCTCCTCCTCCCCCCTTCATTGACTTTGGTGTCTGCAAAGTTTCCCACATCTTCTCACGCCCTTCTCTGGTGGCAGAATGTGTCTGTTTGCACGTTGCTCTCTCTAAAATGTGACACCCAGAGGCCTGTGACTGGCACTCACTGGCCTGGCCAGCCAGGTCAGTAACAGGTTTGGGAGTTTGGCCTTGGGAGCCCAGCTGGGATTTACCTGGTTGGACCCTGAAGAAACCTTTTTAGCCGCTTCTTACAGAAGCCACACTGCAAACCCGCCACACTAGCCTTCTGTCAAACCATACAAAAAACTGCTGAAATTGACAGTGCTTGTTAGAAACAACTTAGTGGATTTCAACAATTCCCAGTTAAGTGTTTACCGTACTAATGCTGGATTGGGGGTTGCTAACTTTCTTGACATTTCATAAAAATATGCTGGGTTTTCTTTCTTTCCCTCTTTTGATATACTTTCAGTTTCTGAACCAAGACAAACAGGTAACCGAAGCGCTCATTCTGTGCTATGAAAGCATTCATTAGTGCAAAATGATTTAATGCAAATTAGTCTCAAAAGAGTTAACAGTGTAGCAAATGAACGGCACTATAAATCGAAACAGTACAGTAACCTTTGTTTCAAACATAATTCACAAGCAGTGCCAGCAAACTAAAACAGAACCCTGTTTCAGATTTCATGTAACTGGCTGAATTTCCATACTCCCTATACTTTAAAGTTTATTAGTTTTTAGTCAACTTTATAAGGGTAAGTCAACATTTGTCATGGCAGGAAGCCCAACATTATTATTTTTATTAGTCTGCTACTAGTCAAATTGGCCTAAGATTAAACAGCTCTAATAAATGCCCCCAAAACTTGGGGTTTAATAAAATCCCAACACATTCAAGCTCTGTTCCACAGGATGTTATCAGCATTTAACCTTCAGGAGGGTAAAAACAAAACAAAACAAACAAAACTGGTTAAAATAGAAAAACGCGACCCCTGTTACAACAGAGACTCTTAATACAGCAAACAATTAAATTAAAAATAAAATAAGGCAGACAACTCTGGATTTTTGCACTTTCAGAGAGAAGCAAATCTAAATCTAGAACAGCATTCTCAGTAGTTACCGGTACTAATAAATATTATGTGTTTTTAACAGTTCAAACAGCAGAGAATTTTGCCTTTACTTCTTAGTATATCAGAAATAGTCCTAATCAAAAATGAGGACTTTTGAACACTGACTTTTCTGGAGCTGAGGCTGGTGGTCAAGAAAACCAGAGCAGGTGACTCCAAAGCAGTTCTAAGTGTAGTTCAGAAAGGTCACTGTAATTATCCACACAAATCCATCCTGAAACCAGGGAGAGGCATCCCACTACTAAAACTGCCAGCATTGCAAGAAGAATTTATCAAGTGATTTAAGTAAACTGACACACTGAAGCAACTTGATCAGCCAATAAATCCTGTGGATCAATGACAGAACTTTCCTTCAAACCCACAAGATTCTGTCCACCACCTGCATTTTCTGACTGAGGGGAGCAGGTGGATGGTTTGCAAGTCTCTGTAAAAGCAGCAAGCAAATAAAGCAAAATTCAGAGACATTTTGTTCTAATCAAAGTGTTATAAAGAAGAGGACCTGAAACAGTAGTTGAGGTACAATGAAAAACCACACAGAGATGCAGTGAAGTATTCTTGGTTGGGGAAAATTGGCCTAAGTGTGCAACACTATCACATTACATGTTCATACAAGATTGGCTCCTTGCTGCAAACAGGCTGCCCTCATTAGTCACCACTCTTAAGACCTCATCTGCAATATCCAGAAATCAATGTCTACCAGCAGCTAGGAAATGAAGGCAAATTAACAAAAAAACCTCACACTGAGGTAAATTAACACAAGTAATAGAAACTCTGAAAAACCCAGACAACTAATGCAGAGTTGATTAAATTCTGCATTTCCTCTCATTAGAAGCTGCTTGTACAGACTACCTAAGACCGGCCTCTTCCCTTCTGGAACAAACTAGAGATGAAGCTGGACTCCCAATTAACAAGCAGACATCCTATGGTGTGTTACTGTACGGAAAAAGAAAGACAAGCTCTTTGTTTCAAACTGCCATTAAGCAGAACAGATCAGCAGTTCCCAAGTGTAGGGGTCTGACATGTTTCCACCTTTAGCTCACTGCAGTTACACTGCACATGTCTTTACCTGAAATATATCAAAACGGCAGCTTGCTAATATTACATCAAAAATTAAATACATACATTTATGAAGATCAAAGAACACTTGCAACTTGTAGTTTATCTCTATCTTTTGGCACCTCTCCCGCTGGCTCCATGCCTGGTTCTCATGTTAATGATGTGCCATGACCCAGAGGCCTGTGGGTTATCCTTCAGATTAGGTTTCTTGCACTCCCCATACAGAATTAAACACAGTCCTGAGCATGAGGCAGCCTAAACCTCCTGCACATTAAACAGTCAGGATACCAGCAGACAACAAGACAGACAAAGGCACTGGGGCTGTCTGCTATCTAAGACTTCTGCAGCGTACGAGATGTAAGCAGGCATACAACATACTAGAGACACGAAGGAATTCTGTGCCAACATCATCATTTTCAGAGCCTAAACCCTGGCAACTGTGTTAGATCCTGTACAGAACAGAATGTCCTTAGGAACAATAATGTCTTCTTCCCATAACTTCACAGTCAGACCTTTAAACCTCAATCTGTGATTTCACGAGCTCTCCTTGCTGCAATTTAAATGGCTGTGCTTCGTTTTGTTTCCTTTAGAGGGGGTGATAAGGGAGTTTAACCAGTGAAACATAGAAAATGGTATATATATCTTAGGGAACTAATAGTTATATCTTAAAGCAAGCAAATATCAAGTTTTACTGCCTTTTTTGTATTTAGAAAAGGTAGAAAGACACCCAATATCTCTGTACTACAGTATTTTATGTGAGGTATTAAGTAATTTATGTAAACGCCTTACAGTATTTCCTCTATTAACCCACTCCTCAAGGGTTGCAGTGAGAAGAACTATGGTAAATGTACTTTGACTAGACGTACACTAGCCCTTTGTCAGAATACAGATTTCTACTGTTCACATACATTGGGCATTTTATTTGTCATTGTTTCATGACTGTGCTACTTCTGTGGAGTTTATGCCAAGGGAGCTGGTGTGGTTTAAAGAAATAACTGTAGAGTAGAAAACCTCTGTTCTCTTTTGTGCTACTGACTTGTTCCTCAAAACATTCCTAGTTTTCACTGCTGCTCTGCCAGTTCCAAGTGAAGCCCAAGAATAAGGAAGAACTAATCTATTGCTTTGGCTTGTTACCCAGAGACCTCCACCTGGAAATTTGTGAAAATTTTGACAGTACATCATATGATCAAGATTTTTGCTGAATTTTATCCCATTTAAGTACTACTGTACTTGATCTTACAGACTACTTTTTGTATTTGTCCAAAACAAATAATAAAACATAGAATCATAGAATTGTTAAGGTTGGAAGAGACCCTTAAGATCATCCAGTCCAACCGTTACATTATTGTTTTATAATAATGAATTCTGATTTCACACATAAACGCAATATCACATAGCAAAGAATCTTTTCTATTCCACACGTATAAACATTCATGCATGTTAAGTTATTATATTAACTAATTAGATGTGTTATTAAAAAGAAGCTCAGGTCTTCAAAGGCAAAAATTCATAACTGATACATGGAAAGCTAGTTTCTGCTGTAGTAACACAAAACTGTGGTAGAAGGCGCTCAGTGACTTCGCTTAGCCTTGTAAATACTAATGGGTGGAAGCACAGCTTAAAGGTAGGGTTTGAGAAGAACTGTGGACTTCCCCATTACTGACCAACTTCAAAGAAACAGGATGCATTCATCTACTCTTATAATGCCTTTCCCAAAGATTACATTTTATTTCTGCTTTCTTAATCAAATCTTGGGAGTGGCAGGTGGTCTTCTCAGACCCACTTAGGACAAACAGGCCGAATGCTTAAAACTTTGTTTTGCAGAATGGTGAAAGTTCACCATAAAAGCATCAAAAACCAGCCTGAAAGCACAGGGAACATTCTCTTGTTAGTATAAAACATAAACTGAAATATTATAAATCCAAAACAACTGTTTCCACATTGTAATTTTAATTGATCACATCTGTTATTAGATACTTCCTCATGCTCTAAGCTTTTGTGGAGTCTTTTTTTTTTTGAAATTTGGCTACAATTAAGCCACCTTTCCTAACTGCAAGAGAGTAACACTCCAACTCTTCAGATTTGACAAATCCATTCACAAAAAAAACCTTTCATGTATTAAAGACTAAAAATATATTTAATATTATTGTTAGTAAAATGAGTACCCTTAAGAAAACCATTTGGCACTGAGCAGTTTGTGTTTTACATGGGTGCATATGTACATACACACAGTTGGGATTTTGCTGTTCAAAAACACAGCTGGGAAAAACCAATTTTCATTAACTATGATAATTAAACCCCTTTACATAAAAGTACATTGGAAAAGCAAGAGTGCAACATCTTCTTATTAGTTCTTAGCTTAAGCATCACTATTAAATAGGATCACTTTGCTTATGTTACTTTTGCTTTAGATTCATTCAACTGCTGGAGATAATTAATATTTGATGGAGTTGCATTAAATGCATCCAGTTTAGCAACCTGTCTTTGAGTTACTCAGCAAACAAGACCAATAAAGAAGCTATATATTTAAGTGATAAAAACTTCCAGGGAGAAATGTTATCCTTCCTCCAGCACAGCTAGAGAGAATCCATAAGGTCAGTTTTCTTTCCAAACAAGCACACAAAGCAACATCAACCTCAAGTATCAAATATTTAAGTCTTGCACGAGCATTTGTTCCTGAAACATTCAGCCATTTATGACAACTTTACAAATTAGAATGTTGAATTTCAGTTAACACATAAGACTTTTGATGTCACCTGTAAGGATTTCATGCTTTTAAGAAACAGAGTAATTAACTTGCCGATAAGATAGATTTTTCAGTGACCTGTATTATTAATTTCTTGGTTTATTACTAATGAGGAAAAGACAGGTAAGGCTTTAAGACACTTTTTTTCCAGCCCCCCTCCCAGCCCCTGATTAACAGTTTGTAAGCAATGGCTAGCACTGGCATAAAATACACAGAAATGGCTAAACTACCTATCTGAACCAGGTATTTCCCAATTAGCTACTTAAAATATTAATTATTCCAATTGCTACAGTGACAAACGACAAAGATCTGGTTTCTTTGTTTCTCGCAGTATTCCAAAGGAAAGTTCAACGTCCAGAGTTGGCAGTAAAGGATGCCTGAACAAACCAGGTATCTATGCAGAGAAGCCCATTTTCAAAGCGCACGCACTTTCCCCCGAGGCGATACAGACCACCCTATAAAGAGTAAAAGTTGTAACCATACCCCCGGCAAATTAAGTACCTCAGTCTCTTTAGCTGGGCTGGTCACCGTCTGCACCTCCAAGGCGCAATTAGCCCTCTTGACAGAGAGGTAGAAGGGATAATCCTTGGCCACCATGGTGGCTGCAGGAGCAGCGGTTTCGGGGGTCACAGCTGGTTCCGTCCGAGCACAACACGTGAAGACAAAGGCTCCCCGGCGCTCGGCAGCTCTCTAACGGAGACGTCCTGCCTCAGGCTGCGCTCCGCAAGACCTGCGAGAGCTACGCCCCGGCGAGGGACACACGGCCGAACCGCCGAGCACCACCCAGCAAGTACGGCCGGCGCTGGCTCCGCCCGAGCCCCCGGGGCGGGGCCCAGGCCCCGGCGGAGCGTACCGCGGCCTGCCCGCGGGCCCCCGGCCGCCTCCGCTGCGCCGTCAGCCCGGAGGGACGGCGCAGCATCAACAACTGTCTCACACAGAGAAACGTTAGGACGCCACGCGGTTTTACTTCTTCCCTGGTCACCCATGTTGTTGCTTTTTCCCGCCTGGCAGGGAGCTTCTTCCCTGTGTTTTCCAAGTTCCGCTTCTGTTACCATTGTTTAGTCAGAGTGCCCCTGCCTACACCCCTCATTGTAACAAGCTGAGAACGTGGAAAAATACCCTCGCCCAGAGATGGCACAGGGCACGGTGCAGCCAAGCAAACGGTGTTTGACGGCTACCTCAGGACAAAGGTGGTGAGAGCTTCCTGAGAGAGGAAGCGTTGGGGGCCCGTCTGCAGTACGGGACCGATCTGACAAGTAAATGGGAGACTAGGAAAAGGAAACTGAGGAGGAAGCTGGACTGGGGCAGGAGGGAAGGGAAGGATATTTTCAACCAAAGGGAAGCGACACAACCAAGAATAACTTTACAGAGTTTGAAAGAATGAACTGTTTTTAAAGGCAGATTGTATGACGGATGTTGCTCCACAAAGAGTCCTTCTCCTGAAGGCATCATCAGATAATGATGACTTCAGCATAAGCTCAAAGGCAGATATAGTTCTTATTAGGACATGTTCCTTTGACTTCACACCAATATCCCAGAGAACTCATGTCTCTCAAATTTACCCTCCTAGGCCTTTTCAGGAGCAACCACAGAGCCAGAGATGGCATGCTGCTGCTTGTGACACAAGGCTTTGTTTCCTAGTAGTCCACTCATAAAACAAACAGAGAAACCCCACACCAACCCTCCAGTCTCCCAATTCCTGCAAAACTGCCTGAACAAAACTAGCTGTACCTCTGGATGTTCTAGAAGAAAATGTGACATTTGAACATTTCAAGTGTCATGTGCAGTAGCACTCTCAGCTCAATCATAGTAAGATGGGATGAGGTTCACTGAAAGCAAATGTGTTGCCAAGAGGCATCAAACAGCTTTCAGGTAGAGAATTCTTAAGCAGGCAGGACATTTCAGAGACCAGAGGAAGATCAAAGCAGATGCGATAAATCTCTACAAACCATGAGAGACAGAGCAAACAGGGAATGAGTTTTCACTGCACCCAACTAGGAGGGAAAAAAAAAGTGCATCAGATTTAACCTGACAGTGGCAGGTTCAGAGCAAAAGGGAAAAGGAGGTAATTGTTCACATTATATACAATTTTGTGTCAGACTCAGCAAAAGTAGTAGTCACAATATGCTGCTACTAAGACAGCTTCTCAGACACAAATTCTTCACTTCTAGGACAGTATTTTGGGAAAACATCACAGGCTGATTTCTACTCTTCCCTAAGCATCTACTGCTGACCACCATTCAAGTTTTAATGCAAGGCTTGATCAATCTGTAGTGCAGTCCCCTTCCTCTATATTTCAGAAAATACAAGAAGAATATAGCATTTTCTTTGAAGACTACCTATCGTATCTGAGGATTTCTGAAGCTACAGTTACTTCATTCACATGAATGTCCATTCATTGTCTGCAAGTCTTCTTCAGTGTGACATTCAGAGGACATACCACCGAGCATAAACTGATAATGTTAGATGGTTTCTCCTCACATTTCAAACACATCAAAACACCAACACACACACAGGATGTATAAAATGGCCAAGAACCTCCTGGGAACACTGCAACTGCTGTGTAACCATTTAGGCCCCAAAAGCCTCAATTTCAAATACCATCTCTGTATGTTTGTTTATGAATGTGTATGGTAACACCATTTTAAAAGTCAGCCTCACTTAAATCAGTTAGACAAGATGCCTTCAGGGCTTGTCCTCAATGCCTCAAAGCATCCTAATCCTGTAACATGCTTCAGAGCATACAGAACACTTCACACAGGACAAGAGTGCACCCGTTTGGAGATTGAAATAAGCAACTAAAGTTAATAGTTGGGAGGGGTGGCTGACACACCAGAAGGTTGTGCCGTCATTCAGCAGCGGGTTGGAGAGCTGGGCAGTGAGAAATGTAATGAAATTCAATAAGGACAAGTGTATTGCATCTGGAGAGGAACAACCTCAGGTTGGGGACTGACCTGTTAGAGAGTAGTGCAGGTGAGAGGGACCTGGGGGTCCTGGTAGATAGCATGATGACCATGAGCCAGCAGTGTGCCCTTGTGTCCAAGAAGGCCAGTGGCATCCTGGGCCGTATTAGAAGGGGGGTGGCTAGTAGGTTGAGGTCTTCCTCCCCCCTCTACTCTGCCCTGGTGAGACCTCACCTGGAGCATTGCGTCCAGTTCTGGGCCCCTCAGTTCCAGAAGGACATACAACTCCTTGAGAGAGTCCAGCACAGGGCAACTAAGATGATGGAGTGGAACATCTTCCTTATGAGGAAAGGCTGAGGGAGCTGGGTCTCTTCAGCTTGGAGAAGAGGAGACTGAGGGGTGACCTCATTAATGTCTATAAATATGTAAAGGGTGAGTGTCAGGAGGATGGAGCCAGGCTTTTCTTAGTGATGGCCAGTGATAGAACAAGGGGAAATGGTTCCAAACTGGAACATAGAAAGTTCCATCTTAATATAAGGAGGAACTTTTTCACTGTGAGGGTGACAGATCACTGGAACAGGCTGCCCAGAGGGGTTGTGGAGTCTCCCTCTTTGGAGACATTCAAGACCAAACTGTACATGTTCCTACGTGATCTACTCTAGATGATCCTGCTTGGGCAGGGGGTTTGGACTTGGTGGTCTTTCGAGGTCTCTTCCAGCTCCTAATATTCTGTGATTCTGTGTGATTATGTGATTAAAAAAATATGCCAAGAGATAGGTTCTGTCATTTCTCCAATTTTCAGGACAGTGCACTTCAGCCTGACTAGGCATTCTTAAGAAACAAGAGAAAGATCTCTCTTTTAATAGGAATATAATTCTTAAAAATTGGCAGGACCTTCATAACAATAAGTTTTAGACCATCTTGAACCTACAAGGCAGACTTTCATGAACATCTCAAAAACTTAGTTCCGATTTACGCTTACATTTCATTTCTATATTAATTTAGATCACAAGGTGACTGCCCATCAGTAGTCACTGCACTGTTTTGTGTGTGCATGCACACCCAAGCAGAACCAAATGACAGTTCATAAGCTTGTGGTTGAAAGACTCCCTTGTGAACTCCAGTTATATGGTTAGAGAAATAAAGATTTCAGTGATACCACTAAGGAATCTTCTAAGACTGAAGCCAGTGAGTTAACTCATTGCAAAAATTATGCTTAGACTAGAAATCCATACTAGCATTAAAAAAATTTTTTTAATTGCAATCTGAATTGCAAGCTACTGTCAAAAAATACACTAATTTTTAAGAGTGAACAGACTGCAAAGCAGAGTATCAGTTTTGTCATCTCCAGAACAGGCAGGTTGTGGGTTTGCAGTTTTTTTAATTTATTTAGGCCAAAGACACAGTTTAGTCTGACAGCTACTTATCTGTCAGGGAGAAGTAAACTGTTTGGTAACTCTGGAAAGTCTTGCTCAAGAGAAGTGCCTTCCACCACTGACCTCCTTCAGGACTGAAGTTCACTGACAGAGTTTTTCTGTGACTCTTGTTCACACCAACGCCTTTGGTTAGTTTCCTCACACATTCAAAGCCTAATACTGACATAGTTATTGCAAACACATTTACCTGAATGGCAAAGTCCTTTGAAACATTTTAAGTCTTGAACTTTAAAAATATCTTGATAAGTGGATAGAATTTCTTTTCATCTTATGCTAAGTTTTGAGATTCATATAGCTTTGATATGAGGAATTTTAAAAATGAAATGCAGTTGATTTACGATTATTCAAAGGATCCAAAATATGATGGCAAAAAAATAAAAAGCAATAAAAGGTTTCCAGTTCCTTCTAAAGAAGTGTTAAGAATCCATTATGCTGAGCAGTAGCAAAAGGAACTGACACATTTAAACATTTAAATGAGGAAAAGCCCCATTGAAGTCATGGACTTTAAGGAGCTCAGTGGAACAGAAAATCATCAATTAGCTGAACGCTGCCTAAGGAAGCTAACCCACATATAGATTGTTTAAAGATTCAAGTTGGTTGTTTTGGTGGTTTAAGTTCTGCTTTAATGTGATCTTTGCCACCACATTTTAACTAACTGCAGGCAGAAATGCAGAATCTGTTATTAAACAGAAATATTTTGAGATATTTAAACTCAGATCTCTATTACCCTTTTCCTCCTCATAGACTAATGTGATCGCTTATTACAAAAAATAAACTCATTTAGTTTTGGTAAAATATTGGTTTATCAAGATGTAAAAGACTCTGAATATCTGTCTGCCTCTGCTTTTCTTCTCTCAACCAGCACAAAATAGCCCTTGGCTCAGTTTTGGCCTGTGTTTCACTGTGATGCCCAAGAAGCCCAGCCCTTTTTTTTGGTGGTTTGTTTTTGGGTTTTTTTTCATATTTCTGGGAGCTTTTCCTTTTTCAAAATTATAAATGCACATTTCTGCATATAGATAGTTTCTTAGTGAAATATACACCTATGTGACAATTTTCCAGTAACAAGAATCTTAAAAGAGGTATAATGCTTAAAAAATAAAACAAACAAAAAAAACCCACACAAGAACCCAGGAAAAGCAACAAAGCCAACTATATTATCATCATAATCTTCAGATATGCTATATTCCTAAGTGATTTTAAGAAAGTTACATTAAGAACAGTAAATAGTCCATTGCTTTGTTTTGAAAACAGATTAATTACCATAAAAATATCAAGTTATCCAGTAGTGTCTGAGTCATCATAAGTACAGTAGTTCCACTGGCTAAGTTATTCCAGGTTTATGGAGGAAATAAAAGATTTAAAGTATGTTGCAAAGCAGCAGAGTCTCCTATACAATTTTGGGTAAGTGTGCAAAGAGTACTTAGCATATGATGTCTCTGGATATTTTACCCACCATAAAAACCTGAATTTAAGTAGAAGTATACTTAGAAATATGAACCAATCAACCAAATATTTTCATGGGAAAAAACCCCCCAAACAACCCTTCAGTAGTTTGCACTTTTTGGAATTCTAACAGTATGATTACCACATAAATGCAGCCATCCTGTGTATGTGGGTTCACACACACAAAAAATCCCAACCAAAACCAATCAACCAAAACATCCCCACAAAAAAATCCCCACCACAAAAAAAAATCCCTAAAAAAGTATCCCAAATCAGAAGCCACTGCCTGGGAGAGGTGTAATTTCACAAAGAATATTCAAAGAAAAGCTACTGTTTCTACTACTCTGAAGTGACCGGTGAAAGGTAGCCAAGCTAATGCTGCCCATACATACGCATATCTGCACTTGAGTTTCTGTGAAGCCTCTCCTAAACATACTCCAGTTCAGGGTAATCATTAGGAAGGTTTCCTTTCCAAAAAAAAAAACCAAAAAAAAACCCAAACAACAAAACCAAAACCACATGTCAACAACCAAAAAAAACCCCAACCCTTCGGAAGCAGTCATTTCAACCAAACATTGTAAGTGTTGATCTGCTTGGGAGCTGGAACACACAAGCACTGACAGTGGTGAGAGTGAGCTGAAAGCATTATCAATTGCTAAAGAGTATTTATCAGGCATTTACATGTTCATGAAATTGCAATTTCCTCATTCCAAATATGGATTGTACACATGGCAGTCGGAGTTACAATTTACTAGGTAATAAATATCTGAAAGCAACCACTTGGTTAAACACATGGGTGCTAAGAAATTCCTATAAAAATGTGATTACAGGATAAATGATAAACATTAAAAGTGTTCTCTCGAGAACCACAGCTGTCATTTTTCCAGGTAGAGTCATAATCCAGGGAAGATCAGTGCAGAACAAAGAAACATCTCTGGGGAACATCTGACATTACAAGACTGAACCCCAAATTTCTGTTCTGTCTAGATTCTCCACTTGAAGACTACCTTTCATATGACCTCTATTTGTGCAGTTTCTGGACTAGCAAGCGAAGGAAGAAGTTACATTTCTTCTGTTATCACAGACTGCGTGCAATGAGACTTGCAGCCAAGATGCCCCAAACTATACTTCTAATTTGTCAAATACAATTCATATATTGCAGGAGTCTCCATTGTCTTCTGCTGTGAATGATGGTTATTTCAAAATACCACCTTTATACTGAAGTACCCTTGTGCTGAGCTGATGAAGAGACAAGATTCCTATACAAATCAACATGAATTTTTAATTGCATAAACACACTGCCAGCTTGTAAAGCAGTCTGCAGGCTTTCGAAGTCAGACATGCATGCACTGTTCATGTTTCTTGGTATAAATTTAGCCTGCAGAACAATTCTGCAGTGGGAGACAAACTGATGAAACTGCCAAGTTGTGTTATTTGTTTTCATTTTGCTAAATATATGTAACCTTCAGTTACTACAGAAAGCACCGTGTAGTTAAAGTATGCCCTCTAGCATTTGCATTGCACTGAGACAAGCAATCCCTTCACAAGCTGCCCTTAGAAAGACAGTAATAATTCATTTCAAAGCTGCCTCAGATTCCTAGTAAAAAACCATCACAGTGACTGGTCTGCAGCAATGGCCCACCAGAAAAATCAGAAAGGATTCCTGCTTCTCCACCCCTCTCCCACACCCTACGGTGCAAACTGATGACAAACACGGTGGTCCCTGGTGAGGGAACACTCAGGGTGTGGTAAGCCTGGGTGAAAGGATTTAACGCTCGTACAAAGACCTTGGTTGAACTTGTCTTTGGAGGTGTGGGGGGAGGATTGTACTGATTTATCAGTGTGGATTTCAAACAGCCAGTCAAGTTCTGCAGATGGTGACATGATGACACAAAATGCTGTGTCCTTTCCAGAATTTTTTTGAAAGTGGCATTCTAGGGGGAAGAAATTACTGGAACCACTGGTGTGATGCTTAAATGAGATTAAATGTTACTACAATACTTTTGTTTAAGTTATAGGCAGTGTGGGAGCAAGAATTTCTCTCCAGAGCACTCCTGCTGACTGAAGAATTGAGTAACAAATTTCACTGTAAGAAATCATTGTCTTTAACACAAAATGTTTACTAAGACATCACAGTAGTGGTCTGGTTTTTGTTTTGCTTAAATTTTATTATGATAACATTTATATTACGTGAGTAACTCTGTAATATTTATCCTCAGAGAGGATAGTAATTTGTAATCTTCTGCTGTATGCTTAGATATGAGCAAGAAGAAAATTCTGTTCAATTAAGTAATGAGAATTTCCCCCACTCCATAACTGATCTCACATGTGATACTGGCCAAATGTCACTTAGATTGTTCTTCTAACCAACCCCTCCAACTGCAATATGTAAAGCGAAATTTCAGGTTAATAGGGTTTATTAGACCGAATTATACAACTGGGAGACATACACCCAAACAACCAGCAAAAAACCCCAAACCAAAATCAAAAATCCCCAAAACAAACAGAAGTATTTTCAAAATTTTAAACCTTTACTAGATTTGCCTGTCAGGATGATTCTCCCCACTAATTACAATCTAATTGCATTCTACCCTTCATTTAGATTTTATTATTTTTATTAATTTTGGAAAAAGTTTTCAATTTGGGAAGTTTTGTACTCAGGATGCAAGCCAAGTCTCAAAGTGCTGACAAAGCATAGGATTTTACAGCATGGTTGAGGTGAATTAACAATTTGCCACTCAAAAATACAAACCTAATTTCCCTCTCCTCTATCCAAGTTCTATCCTGGTACTATACCCTCGCTGGGTAGTGCTTCCCTGCCACCTTATGCCAACTCATCTCATCACACAGGTAAGACAGCAGTCCAAACCCACACAAATACTTCCTTTTGCCAGGTTTCTGTTGGTTTTGAGCCAAACAGACTACTGTGCCGTGAGAAAAGCACCAGGACTCACTGAAGGCAAATGGTGCAGAATTGCACTGACATCAATGGAGACAGGCAAAAGGCTAAATTTTCTCCTCCTAATTGTTATAAACAGTTAGCTCAGATTGTTTCATTAAGTCATACCCAAAGAATACCGTCAGCTTTTCAGTTTTTTGGATTGAAGATTTATATCAGAGGCTTCAGTTATTTATTTTAAAAAACAAGCCTGCCTATCAACTTCCATAACAACTGTGCAGTGTTATTCATCTTCTAGCCTGTTATTTTTGCCAATTTTAATATATTGAAATTAAGACATTATCTGTGCTTCTTGAATAAATATTCAGAACACAAACCTTGAGACTGATTTTGTGTCCTCTCACCCATGTTCTACCTTTTTCTAGACCATACCCAAGAAGATGCCAGCAGTATTTCTAGACCCAAAATTAAGTAACTTACAATTCTTTCGTACATGTTACAAGCCATCCATGGGAAAGAGCAATAAAAATAGTCTCACTGCTTTACTTGACCGAGTGCTTTAGAAACAGTCTAATAATTACAGTAGAGCTATATCTATCCTGAGATGACACCTTTCACCCTACAGTAATGACAACCCAGTGCAGAAAACCTTCACATTTGGTCCTGAATTGTGTTTTTCAGATCACACAATGTCTTACAAACCAAAATGTCACTCTGATTACCCAAATTGCAGTATTTCGCTATTATGGTCCATTTGTCTTTTTAGAAATGTTGTTCAATTCCCATGTGCTATGACATGCTGTACAAAAATGAAAAAAAAAAAAAAAAAAGAAAAACCCTGTGACACACAACAACAAAACCTGAACACAAAATAATTAAATCATGTTTCTTTCACCCATCTCCTCTCCCTGTGGACGAGGGGAGGAGAACCACAGTATAACTTCAAAAAGAAGTGTCCTTGCAAAAGCTGGTAATGCATCAACAAATTCCTACTGTTAACAATGGTATTGTACATGTATGACCTTAAAGATGATGTAGCATTAGCAACATTGTTACAAATCTTTAAAAGTTGAAATGAGACATAACATCTTCAGACAGACATCAACAACTCACACTAGGACTGAACTTCTTTGTTTATACCCCTTGATCAAGAATCAGGGAAAGGAGAAGCCATTCCCAGGAATGTTTTACTTCAGTTTTTTTACTTCAGAAAGGCTTGCTTTAAAAGTTACAAAATAACTATCTTCCCCACTGTAAATATGATGAAGTAATCCCATATGGGACACAAGTTACTGTAACAAGTTTGAATCGAAAACAAAAACCCAAATAAGAAAGTGTTCCTGGATCCTTCTTTCTTGGTTCAAGGATGCTAACTATAATTTTTGAAGGTTATCTCTTCTCTGGTCAAGCTGCTAACCACAAACTGTTATCCAGCAAAAAGGTAAGTATACATCTCTTTCATGAAATCTGCAGCCACAATCACTGCACAGGGGAGGGGGGCAATAAAAACCAAAGACACCGAAGCCAAACTTGCAACCCGCCAGAGCTGCTAACATAGGTCAAAGCAAAAACATTTGGTGACATGTAAAGTTGAAAGAGGAAAAGGAAAGCAAAAGGTGCAGCAAGGGTAAAAAACAGGATACAGTCATCTAGGTACAGGTGTCCTGAGTGCTCTGCAAGATCTCCTTGAATTCACTACTCCACTCCTCCCTAAAACAAAACAAGACAGAGGAGGAGTGCACAGACTGGATATTCAAGATGACCCAAGAAACTTGCAATGAAAAAAAAATAATGAAAAAGGCTAAGTTTTTTAAGTCCAATGAAATGCCCAGCCATTGCCCTGATGAATCAAAACGAAAGGCTGAAAGGACAACTTCATAAAAGCATAGCCCTATAATAAAGATCGGAATGCACTTCATCCCTGGAATAGAGAAGCAGGTATGTTATTACATACTGTTCTCTGGAATTCAGTGGCTTTGTTTTTCCACAAACATTTAGAGTCTGTTGCTTCTGTTCATAATGGCTTCCTCTAAACCTGGTATTTGTATTAAAATAAAGGATTTCTATCCTCCAAAAATGATTCCTGTTTTACCACAATAAGAATCTATTATGTTAGCTCAGGAAGTTACATTTATTTTAGTACGTGCTATCTAACAGCAGATGTGCATTAAAATGAGTCGTTGCAGGATATCTAAACGACATCACATGATTAAGCCAGACAGCTGAAATAAGAAGCTACAAAGACCTTTCTGAACATGAGCAGCCTCCCTGATCTCTATGAAACTAAATCACCTGTCTGATATTACTCACACATATGGTAAAGATACAGTAACTAGGCAGCAGGTCTTATATATGGCATAGTCTTATGCCTTGCAGCATCACACTTGTTTCACAACTGCTATCTAACCTACTAGCACTTTTTTTTTTTCCATTTTCATATGGGCACCAAAACCATTATGGTGATGTTGGAGAGAGTGCTGTCTGCCAGCCATAATCTCAGGACCACTGGTCAAGACCTTTTTCCTCTAGTAGTTAACACCAGCTGTGCCTGTGAGCTGGCCAACAGAGGCAAAGCAATTGAACACTGGATGGATGGACACACAAAATCAGCTATTCCTCCCTAGTATTCATCAATGAAAAAAAGGCAATACTAAAGAAACACTCATAAGAGATAGCATCCTTGCTTACAGTTTTTAATATTCTAGTATGACCATTCTGTTAAATATTTTTCCATAGGTCTACAAATTCCAATAGGTAAGACCACAGTTTTCTACTGTATTCAGTTCTTACAGCATGAGAATTATGTCTTGTTTGTGAAACTGGCTAGAAGTTTTTAATGGTCCTTTTCAGGAAGCATTCATCTATTTTTTAAACCTGTTCCTTCCTAAGCTTATTAAAGTTGGCCCCAAAAATGTATCAGGAAATAACTGGGGGGTGAGGGGGATGGAGGAAGAAAACTTTAAAGACACCTTGTCTTAATTCAACCTAAAAGTGTTAACTTCTCCCTGTTCAATAGTCACATATTGCTGTAGCAGTCACATCAGCTATAGCATATCCCACCTGTCTGCAGGGAAGGGATGTGTCTACATGGAGAACAGGTTGGCTTTTCAGCTACTTCCTGTAATTGGCAGTCTGGAAGTAATTAATTAAGTGGAACAAGCACATACTTGAATGCAGCATAAAATTAAACATGGCAAGCAGTGTAGAAAAGATACTGCTGTTTTCTTCAATACTCCAAAATGCAGGAAGGTAAAACAGTAAAGCCAAATGCAAATTAACAATCATATGACAGTGCCTCTAGCAGTCTTTTTTACCATTTGGGTCTCTCAGTCAGATGCTAAGCCACTACCTGAACAAACAGGTTCAGTGAGAATAGTTATCCAACCTAGTGAACAACAGCCTTTGACATTTGCAGTCACTAGGGTCTTAGAATTATTTTAAATAATCTGTCGAAAGCCATATGATTCATGTGACTGTTACAGACAGTCTCAGCTGGAACCTCTCAGTACACAGAATCAACATTTCAATTACTAATTCAGCTGGAAAGTCAGGGTCAGGAATGCCGTCAGCTCCATGTATTCACTGACTCATGACTGGAATGTCACTTCTGTAACCCTTCTTCTTGATCAGCTCCTAGTGCTCAGCACAAGCCACCTACCCAGAGATGAGGCCAGATATCTAACTGTTGTATCTTAAAAGACAATCTTTGGAGAGGTATAGACTAATAATTACCCAGTTATTCTTGAAACATTTTCTTCCATTTATATTTACTGTTAATTAACAGCAGATCTTATAAGAATATTTCTGGTATCCTGAATGATTCTCAACATAAAGTTGTGTCGTGTCCTGTCCCCATCCCCCCTGCCTTTATTAACAAAAAAAGATACTTCAATAAATATTAGTGAATCTCTGCTGGATGTTTTGGATTGTTTCTCCTGAAAGAAGCTTCCCTGAAGTTCTGAGAAAACACCTTTATCAAAATAATTTTCCTCTTCAAAGACCCTAGAAATTTCCTATACTATTCCTGTACAGCAGTAAAGCATACCTCCTGCTTCAGGAAGGGGAATTTCAAGCCAGGTGAAAAGTGAGGGTTCAAGATGGAAGTCATATCTGAAATAAATTTGAGGATTTGGGAGTTTCTGATTTGGAATCTTTTGTTCCAGAGGTGGGGGAGGCGGAGTTTCTTCAGTAAGCAGCTCAGTCAAGATTCAGAGAGATTCTTTGTGAGAAAAATCTAAAAAAAATGCTTCTTCAGTAAAAATACAGGGTTGGGTTTTGCTGTAACTGAGACTGCAGAGCAGCAGATGATACCTTCACAAACTATGTACATAAACTATCAGCACAAGCTGCTTCTATCAATTCATAGCTCCATCACACAGATGCCAGGACCTGAGAGTGCCAGGGGCTGCTGCTTACCATGGAACTCGCACTGACTTCCTGCCTCACAGAGTTCTCGTTGGTGCAGTGTTGCTGTACATACACACCACTTCAAGTAGCTATTGTTAACAGTTCTGTTAAGGAGAATGAAACCATTCAAGTATTTTTCAGGTGATGCCTCTCCAAAATCACAAGTGCAAGCTTGGCTGGCTCAAACATTTTCCATATTCGGAACTGGTAGTAACCTGAGAACAATAAATGGTTCCTTCATTAGCTGTTGTAATCCCCAAGGATAATACCTACTTTTTCCATACAGAAGCTTCCACATGGCAGAGCTATAACATTTTAGCTTTCCTGACAATGCTTTAACAGAAAAAAAAAAAAGATGAATGTTGCCATTAATGATTTCTTCCCACTTCCATTTCTCATTTCTTTGCCCAGAGGGAAATGGTAACTCCCTTGTTTGGAATTACTTTTAAGAAGTGGGAAGTTGTGCAAGCTGTGCTAAGATACAGCACAGCTTCATTACCTGTGTAATGGTACCTACATATCCCACAGGAACTATCTTACAGTGTCTCTATCGAACCTTCCTTTCTCTCTTGCATAGAAATTTGCAGTTTGCAATTGACTCACACATTGGATTAAAAGAAAAAAACCTAAACACTGCTGAGTGTACCAATTTTTTGCTTCTTAAACTAAGGTCCCTAAGAGGTAACTAGAGGATGAGAGCTTTACCAGTAAATCCATCCAGCACTCGTATGTTTAAAACTCTGTGGTCTGTTTAACGTTAAGATCTGCTGTTTAAGATGTCCTCATCCGTATCTCTCGGAGGTTTTTTTAGTCTACTTAAAACAGTGAACGCCACAAAGAGCAAGTTATTTTTAAAGAGCACTAAAAGTGACAAATGGTCACAAATATATCTAGGAAGAGATATATCATTGCTTAACTAATGGATGAAAAATTATTAATATGTTGACATTATTTATGTTTTCTGCTAATGGAAATAAAGACCAGTAAAAGACAGATGAGAACAGCAAGAATCACAGTATAGCTATAATACTGCTACTAAATTAATTACTTTGAAACAAAGCATTTCATTTAATGGAAGGGAACATTAATTTTTTCTATACTCAGAGAAAAAAAATAATAAATGTCTCCATCCCAGAAAGTCATAGAGAAAGTCACTTTTTCTGAGACATACAATATTAACATCCCAAGGAGTTTGGGAAAAGCTGCCAGTTAGGCATCTAATTCCACACATGACCCAAGATGCAATTTTACTGGTCTTTCCCTCCACACCCAACAACCCTGCATCTCATTAAAAAAAATACTGAATTAAAAATAAAAGGTAGAGGGATGATGGATGACCAATGGCAGCAAAGGAGTCATACTATCCTCTACAGTTTCTTTGGCCAGTTACTGTATTTTGTTACTTCTGTAAAGAGTCCACTTAATATGATGTTCTTAAAGACTGTATGCAGAAAAATCGAGTGAGAATTTGATGCAGGTACTGGCTAATAAATGTTCTGGAAGACAGAGATCAGTAAGTCACTTATCTCAGCCATGCTGTGATGGCTCTTATCCTTTTGTTGTTTTCTTTTTTCTTCTCACTTCGTAACAGAACACCATTGCAGTTAATTCATGCAGAAAATTGATATTAATACATTTGTACTAAAGTACTTCCTGGCACTGCTTTTAATTTGCTTCTTTCACAGATGTTCATTGTACACCAAAATCTCTCTCAGCCACAGCAGAAATTCTGAAAGCAAAGAAAGCTCGATCGGATCCCAATCACAGAATAAAACAGTAACAATCATAGCTTCCAATTTAATAGCATTTTGTATTATTCTTTAAATTTGATTAATTCATTTTCTTAGCATCATTAAGGAAAAATAAGCTCATCAGTATTTTATAACCACTGAAAACAAGCCAGAGAATGGTAATACATGAAGAATATGAACTTCATAACCACAAAGAGCCTCCTAACTCCAGATAGGCAGAAACCCAGCACCCACAACAGTTCTTTGGCCAATTCCACACAGATGTGGGCAGCAAAGTCATTATGTATAAAATCTTAAAACAGCAGAAAAGGGCATAAAAATCTGTCTATCCTGGCAAGAGGTTCTACTCTAAAGTAAAAAATGTTTTCACACATCAAAATACACAAGCTGCTTGAATGCACATCAAACTTCACACAATGTGCAGGAAGTCACTGTGCTATTCTAAGAAGTGATGGTACAAAGGAAAAAAGTCATAAGAGGAGCACAAGTAATATGCTTCAAATGTCAGCAAGAACAGAATATGAAACCAATCACTCTCCCAGAAAAAAACACAATACATGCAATAAATAACTTAATGGATACAACATACATTCCAACACAACAACGTTCAGACAACTCAGCAACTGTGGAGCTGTCATAAAAGAGGTAACAAAAACTTATCCAACTACTCTTTACTACTTCCAGAACTTGACTTAACAGTTAACTAGTAAATAGTTAATAGCTCAAACAACAAATGGCTCTAACATTTACTTTCAAATTTCTTTACTAATATTTACAGAATAGTAACAGCTATGAAAAGATCACTAAAACTTTTTACCAAGGTTATATATATATATTTAATCCTCAACCATCATACATTTCCATTTGCGTGTCCCGTAACTCAAAACTAAGATAAGTGAATAAGATCACTTGAAATGTCACGTATTCAAAAAAGCCAATTAACAGCCAGTTTTTAGATTTCATTGAAGAACCAGCTTACAACAGAGGAAAGCAAAATCACAGCATTAGAACTCTGGGCTTAAACAAGTAAATTGTTAATTCTAGTAATGTTGGATACACTCTTAATTACCAGGGTATCTGCATACTGTACAGTTACACAAGTAGGAACACATTCTTGGTTTATGTAATAGGAATTCTTAAAAGCTTTAATAATCAGTTATTTATCCATATAATAGTAAAGCTAAACCATTATAAATTACCTGAACTTTGCAGTAGTATGCAGCTGGTATAGAACAAACTTATTACTCAACCCACTACCTTAACGCTTTATCAAGTGGATAAATCACTTATGCTGTAAGATGCTACATCAAATTTGTGCCCTACATATATTAAAGTCAATTCTTTTCTAAACACCTAAGGGTGACAGTCTTACATTTCTTTATAAACATAAAAGTTAGTAATGTAATTTGGAAGTTAAAAAACCCTCAAATTATCACAATTTTACAAAGAAATACACAAAAGCTCTTAAAGTGCTAAAGAACACCGCACTAAAGAAAAAAACAAACTAGTGGAATATTGCCATCTTGTGAATTACATTTTTAGAAAATCAAATCAAGAGTCAATTACATTCTCACAGTGAGTTAAAGCTGGGTAGAAGTATTAAGCACATAGTAGTAGATATTTTAATATATTGTTACATACAGTCAAGTTTGGGAATTAAATGCTTCAGCACCTTTGTCTATTATATGCAGACATATGCATCCATCAGCACCTATGCATCTTAAAAAAATATATATATATATATACATACATATATATATATACATATATACATACATATATATATATATAATTGGCATCTGTTCCAAAATAGTGCAAAGGAATACCTTCAGCAGCTGAACTGCTTGCACTCTAAGGAGGAGAGCTTTAAAAAGAACCCAGATTACTGAGATAAATCAAGTGAATCCCACCTTCATGAATGGATTAAGCTCTTGGGAGCAAAAAACCTCAAAGAGCAACCTCTATCACATGTACACAGCTCAAACAATATATTCTATCTACAAATAAAGCACCGTTTCCTAAGACACAGTCAAACCTTTGCAGCATTGGTTTCCTTGAGAACAGTGGGGAAAAGCATCAGCTAGGTTGTTCTACAACTATTGCCTTAAGAATTAATAGACCATTTAAGAGAATAGATCTTTCTAATTGAACTAAGGGCTGATTTAGCAGATGAAACAGAAGAGAGTTCAGGGGAAATGAAGCAATCCTCCACTATAGCAACAGATTTGGATTCGTCCCTGTAAATTTAGAACTGAATTAATGAAAACTACTTGTAGACACCTGCAAGATTCATGGTAAAATGACTGTATTTACTACTGAATAATTTCTGTAGATATCTAAGTGAACAATTCAAGGAACTGTAAAGATCCCTGAAGTTACTACTGCAGGGGATCTGTTCTCATACAGGCAGGATGTGTTTATGATAGTCCAATGTTCAGAAAAAAATGAAAAGACTCTGTCTAATATTAAAATCTAATTTCTGTAAGGCAGACTTATAGGATCCTGTAGTGCCCAATGCATTATAGGTTTATTGCCTGTAGGTCTTAAAGTAACTAAATTATTTTCCTCGACCTCCTGTAAATTAGTGGTTTTAGCTTAACCAACAAGTGCACTACTCTTTGCTCATCAGTAGAGCTGACATAAACCCTTAGAGCATTTCCAGACACGTCTTGGGGGCTCTTCCCTGCTGCTTTCCACACCATAACTAGAAAACAGGGTGCAGTTGCATAAAAATGAGTCAGTAGCTGTAAGCAGATATCCTTCACCTGTTCAGACTGCATAGCTACGGTAGCAATGAAATGGTAGAAGTAATAAAACCCTCCCCCCCCATTTATTTCCACTGAAGAGGTAGAGGAACCTAGGGGCTATTAAATGCACTGGGAAATCACTGATATGCAGAGATAATATTTCAAGATTACCATGGCCTGAAAGATGCCCCCAGAGAAAACTGGTTATATTTTTATGAAAAACCATGTTACACTTCTCTGACACAGTAAATGTTAAGATTCACCTATTTATGTCTTCCTACACCATTCTGCACTGAAGTGACCTTGGTTCACAGCCTACATTGGTCCACAACACTTCTGCTTGCAGTGATCAGCACCAGCAGTGCAGATCACTCCTCTAGAAATTTTTTCACTTTGGTCACAACTTAAACTAAGCAAACATAACTATTTGTATTTCACAGATAAGAATCTGATCATGGGAGAGGTTAGACGGTTCACTGACAGTTATACAGAAAGCTTAAGGTTCATGCTGGAATAAATAGAAACCAAGTAGACCACAATCTCAAGTATCTGTGTGAAACAGTGGGCGTTTTCAATCTACTCTTACCAGCGGAAGGTAGAAAGTACCCAATAGAAAATGTGTACATTGATACCACTCCTGACAAAACACTGGGAAGATTTATGGTTATGAGCTTGTCTTTGTTTTCCTTGTTCTTGCTCAAAAAGTTGTTTGATAACAATTTTCCTGCTAAAATGCTGACAGAGTAAAAAAAACAAACCCAGAAAGAAAAAAAAAGCCAACCCCCCTTAAAACCTAGTACAAGAGGTTTCTTCAGAAGATACAGGCAGACACAATGTAGTACTTAATGAAAGCCAGGCTAAGGCACTGCCAAAATTACTTTAGCTCCTCTTGTGCTGAAACAAGAAGTACTTCCTCTGATCCACCTAACTAAAAAGATCAAGTATTGCTGCATTTTACTTCATTAAAATGATCAGTTTTAATTCCTGTAAAGCAAAAGACATCAGCTAAAATGACTTTGTTTCTCAGTAGGTTCTGGCTACAGTGAAAAGTGTAGAACAGGATCCCCTGTCCATATCTGTTCAGTGGATTTTATAGTCTAACATCGATCCAAACTGTCATGGATGGTCTAAGTCGGTGTCTTAAACTCATTTGTAACTAGGAAAGTCTCATTAACAGTAGACAGAGAGAAGCTCTAGACTAGGCTGCCTGCAGAAACAGCAGAGGCTTCTAAAAAAACCTGCAGAAATATCTGGAATGAATAACTCTATTATCATTTAATTCAACCACTGAGAAGGATGGAACAAATGCTCTCATGAGGCCTGTCCCAACGCTGTGATGTTAGAGAGGCATTCTGGTGTATTTCTGTACAAACTTGATTTCCTGCTATGGTTGGTCACTTCTAAAGGCACAGACAAAATGTAGTTGGCATTACAGAAATTTATGGACCTTAAAATATACAGCCATGCTAACTCAATGAAATCCTAACCTGACTTCCACTCGAGACTTCAGTAAGCACTGGACTACGTCACAATTTCAAACACTCCCAGCAGTTATGTGCAGATGCATGGGCCATCCTTTCCCTCTTCTGTGGAATAATTAGAGTGTAACACAACTTGGAAAAACTCAGTTCTCCAACTAAAGGATACAACACAGCACATTGTTTACATGAAACCTTAAATTCTCTTCCAAATTCTGTCTGCATGGTCCATATTGCAGATTCAATATCAAGTACAGTTACCAGATAATGTATAAAATTTAATACTAGAAAATGTGTTGGATTATATATTTATTGCTATAGAACTACCAGTTTTCATTTTGACCTCCAAATAAACAAACAAAACTACAATAACTCTTGCTTCTTGATTCAATTTCATTATGAAAGTGTAACTACATCTCCTCTGGAAATCTTCATCAGGCCAATGACCACACAAATTTCTTAATGGATATCCAACTTTGCAGCTTTCAATAATATCTGGCTAATTTCTCTTCACTAATGCTCCTGATTTTGGCATGGTGAAAATACATGTGTCAAGTCTGATTCTGTAACCTAAATGTAATTTCAAGTGAACTCCAATTTTAATTTTTTTTTCCGTTATGGAGGAATATCATAAAGAAAAACAACATCATGTGAGAAAGTAATGTTCAATTTATCAAATCACTACATTGCAATGGGATATGAACAGTAAGTGGAAAATACTGCACTGCTGACCACTAGTGACAGCCTAGACCGTCACTGATCTAAAGACAACATAGGAGAGAAAAGATATTAAAGGAAATAACCCCAAAACCTTATTTTAGTATGCTATACACAAAATAACTGCAGTTTATGTAGCTGTGACCAAGAGGGCTTATAAGTACCTGCCACAAGCAGTATAATATGCTGCTTCCAAGCTCTGTACAACTTGCAGGGCTCATTTAACCCTCAGTTAACCAGGCAGCCAGACTGAACTGAACCTAGCATCTACTGTTGAGTGAATGAGAGAGAAATAGTGTGTTGGATGCACATGTCAAATTACTATTTTTAATTCTTGATGGTAAAGTTTTCTTTTTGTCTCATATATTTTTTTTCTCATGGCTCTCTACAGCTTTCTGAGGAGGGAGAGGGAGCTGCTGAGCTCTGCTCCCTGGGATCCAGTGATGGGGCACATGGGAATGGCTCAAAGCTGCACCAGGGGAGATTCAGACTTCACAAAATGAAGCATCTCCTCACTGAGAGGGTGGCCAGACACTGGACCAGGATTCATAGAGAAGTGGTCAGTGCTCCCAAGCTTGTCAGTGTTTAAGAGGCATGTAGACAATGCCCTTAATAATATGATTTGAATTGGTTGGCACTGGGATTGAATTGGTCAGGCAGTGGGACTACATGGTCACACTCTAGGTCCCTTACAACTGAACTAGTCTATTCAAAGGTGACATCTATGCCAATAAGCTGAAGGAGAGGAGTAAAAGAACTAGAAAAGGAGGTGCAAGGAAAGGATATATAAAGTCCTGCAGCTGAAGCATGAGCTCAGAAGCACAGCAGTTTATACATTCCTGCACAATGCATACATGTTCCAACAACCTGCCTAAAGTCTGTACCTGTATTACCTTTTCAGTCTCTTTTGAACTATCTTCCCTTTGCTGCAAAACGCATTTCACAGACAAGATTCAGCTGATATCTCCTATGTCTTTTCCAAATTTCAGAAGAGTAAAAAAAAATTACTATTAAAGCACCAACTATTAAAAGACCGAGGACAGTGATAAATTCATCTGTGTTAATGCAGATAGAAGCAATTTCTGTTTCCCTGAAAAAAACCCAAACCATAATTTGCAGACTTTATTTAAACCTTCTATCTAAACTCCATTTAGATAATCAAGAAAAAAACATGTTTGTAAACCTTAACACATACAGAATCACTTAATGGCCTTGAACATGGTTAGAGAGGTAGTGAATTTGCAATATACACTAATTACTCAAAGTACTTTTTCTTTCATGTCCTATTTTAGAAAGAAAATAATAATAGGGAACAATTCCCCTGAGGCTGGTGTATTCTCTGTACTGTAGGAAAGGATGTTGCATTCAAATTATGTCTTGAATTTAAACAGCAGCAAATAGATGCTAGCAAGTCACAGTGAGATATTGTTATAGTTAAGTTAAACCTTAAAGAAATTTAGTTTTAACAATCCTACTTAATTTATCAACAGACCAATTTAATTTCTAGAAACTGTGAATTCATACAAGAGACCAGTTGTGAATGTATGTTTTATGACACTTTGGTCCATGTTTCCAAAGGATTTGGTGTGTTTGTATAGACAGATTTGCACTGAAGATGTCCAACTTCATCACACATTTGCTATCTTCAGCAAAATAATCTGTGAAACACCCCTGGAACAATTAGCCAAATTCTTAGAAACTGCTCACATAAATGAAGAGTAATTGTATTGCAACACTACACAGGAAACCCAAGATCATGCTAGAATGTGGGGGGGGAGGGGGGAGGAGAGGGCTAGGGGGAGTTGGGAGTGGAAAGAAGAACGAAGCATAACCATCAGTTGATATGTGTGTCCTTGTTTAATGGAAAATAGCAAGAGAATAACAAAGCATAGCCTTAAGATAAATGACATTACACTACTCCAATAAATACCCAACAGCAGACAGTGTCTAGTCTATGTGATGGATTAATAATTGATTCCGAACAGTTACTGTATAATGAAATCTGCACCCAGATGGGGCACTGACCACCGGAGTGATAGAGCAATATGAAAGACTCATGCATAATTCAGCCATACTGCACACACCTTACTGGCACTCTGAGAGCCTTTTATACAGTGAACATGCTCCAGACCACAGTTTATAGAAATAAAAAGGCCCAGATACAATATGTATTTTAATTATCTCAACTCTGATAAGTTGACGTAGAAGTAATCCTCTCTAAGCTTTTCAAAGCTGGCTTGCCATACCTTAGCAATCAAATATTATTGAGTTTATAATTAAGTTTAATTAGTCCAAAGAATGTTTCGGTTATATTGACTCTCAAATACATAACAAATATTCACTCGGCATTAAAAGCAATCAAATTTAATGAACTTTGATGTAGTATATGCAAACAAAGCTCAAGTCTGAATAACTTTTTATATATATTTTATTAACTTGCAAGTAGACAGATGAGCAGTAAGACTTCTCCAGTTCAGAATGCAGCAAGAAACGAGCATTTGGAAGAGTTTTATTTTCAGTAGTAACAATTGATCTATACAAAGTAATTCTTCTGAAGCTTTGCATATGGAATTTTATTTTCTCTATGAAAGTGTTTTACTTGTTCAGTTCATCATCTGTTTATATTAAGTTCCTTCTCCTTGATGTAACAAGACAACAAAAGCAACTTCCATGAGCTTACAACAAATTTTGCATACACCTGATTGCAGAGAACTACACATCATCTCCCTGTCTCTTCATGGGATTTTGCTTAAATAAGTATAACTTTAGTCTGAAAAAAGGTGCAAGTTTCATATTAGGTTTTACCATCTTTTTGCTCTTTTATAGGAGTTGAGACTCATGAAGCTCATAGTATCAGCTATTACCATTACAAGATTTCAGCTACTTTGCAGTTGCTCTTTTTACAACAGCCATGAAAATCACACTGCTTTTAACCACCTTGCTGAGCACTCTGCATAAAAGCCTCCATGCAACATCATCCCTTTGCATTGTATGATATACCAACTGTATGGTACAATTCAGAAAACCCAAAGAGCACTTGGCATACAGAAACTGAAGAGATACCCTGTTTCCAAGGAAGGTGCAGAGCATAGCTAAAGAACTGACTACCAGGCTGGGACAGAGGGGACAAGCCCTTGCATTCCTTCACCACTCTACCAGGCTCAGAGCAAGCTGCTCAGCCCAAATACCCATGTTTCAAACTGAGCACCAGAAAAGAACAAAAGAGGCAGCAGCAACAAGGAGTGAAAGCATGGGCATAAAAAAAATAAATCTGGAAGCAGCACAGAATTTACATAAGAGACATATTGTCTGCACAGAGAGGAACAGAGAATTGAAGAGCTCATGGGAGGTGTTTTAAACACAAAAAAATACTTAGCCCTCTATGATCTTTCTGGCTGTCTCAGTTTCTCTGTCCTAATCCTCCAAACTATAAAAAGGACATCTATATGACCTAAACTTTGTGTAAGCCATGTTAATCACATAATGTCTGTAAATCAGTATGCATATGCAAATCATTCTAGAACATACCACCATTTTAAAAGCACAAGCATAAAGGAGGCTTACAGGCTGAGTTAACTGTATAGACTGAACACAAGGTAAGCCTTCCACTGGAGGCCATTAAAAGCAGGTTGGATAATACGTACATTTTCCTTTAAATACAGATTTCAGACCACAGTGGCCTCATATTCACACACCCTTCAGCCTTCACAGCCTGCTGGCCACATCTGTCACAAGTTATCACAAACTATTTGACATTGAGGGGATTTACAAATCCACTTCTTTAAGCTGGCAATAAAATAAGCCAAGACCAAGTCAGTTTAATAAGCCAGTTTATCAACTCCTGAAGCATAAATACCAGTCCAGATCACTAAACAAATACAAAGATCATTTAATTTGCTTAGATTACCAGTCCTTGTCCTGAGTCAGCAAAGCTCCAACCAACACTTCCTGTGAAAGGAAATTCTGTCTTGATGACTGACTGCCCTGGAAAAGGCGGGTATGCCTGGCAATCAGTCACAGAAAAAAGGTGATCTATTTTTATAAAAAGATTTCAGACAGATAATGATGTAAATTGTCTGGAGACCCATAAATACATTGCTTTGCAAGGTATGAAGCAACTCCAGTCTTCAGTTAATACCCTCTTCCTTTGCCATCCCCCACTCTCTTCTGGACAATGGTGGTGAACAGATGCATTTACAAATATGGGAGGCTTTAGACAGAAAAAGATGGCCAGATCTTTCCACTGCAAGCACAAAGAAAGGTCATCTCCCTGAGGTGATGCCTGTGAAGCCAGTGCAGCAGTACCTGCAGCGTGTGACTGACAGCACTGCCTTACATCAGCAGCTAACTGAACTGGAAGAGCCAAACACCAGTCATTCACCTAATTATGTAAAGCAGGAAGTATGCTGCACAGGAAAGTCTAATATGCTTATTTGTTAAATATGTATGCTACTTATTAAAAATTAACCAATTTTATTACAGAGCCTGGGAGATTTATTATCTGTAAAAATGTAATAAAATATACAATTTCCAGTTAGAATCTAAATTCTTAATAGGGAACATGTGCACTCAGATGCTTATATTCCCAGCCATTACCCTGGAAAATAAATGCTTTCATTAGGATAGCACATCTTTTCAAAGACATGAGTTGCTGGACAGAGTAACCTGAACATTTTTACTTATGTAATGCTACAACCCAACGGCTTCAACAGTGTAGTGCACTCACAATCTTGTAAGAAAAAAGGCAGTGTATTAGGCAAATCAAGTAATCTCAGAATGGCTATGACTCAGGTGAAGGATGGATCTCTATGAGGTCACTGCCCTGTCTCCAGCAATAGTAAATGACAGCTGTCCATTTTCTGTGTGAAAGCAGAGGGAACACCTAGTGACACACGTAGTTTACTCTCCCAGACTCCAGAAGCGTGCAAGGTGAAGGATTTCTTCAGATGGATGGTTTCACTTGGTCTAACAGCTCCTGATGGACTTTCCTTCCATGAATTTGTCCAAGCTGCTTTTTGAACCTCTGGCCTTCAGAACATCCTGTGCCAGATTAGGTGAAGCACTCCCACACAAGAGACACATCTCCCCCCACCCATAAAACCAGCATCATCTTCATGTCTCACTTTTCTTATGCTTTTCAAGCACACACAGAGAACAAAACACTTCTATTTCTGGTAACTATTCAGCCATGACTGCTGGATTCCAACTGTCCCTTTCACGCTGCAGCACACCACAGTGCAGCTAGAAACTCTCTTCTGTATTCTAACCACATGAGACACCTAGAACTTAAGCAGCAGCTGTTCAATATAGATACAAAATCAGCCCTGCCTCTACCACTGGCAAAATAAGACATGGAAGGAAAGATAAGTGCTTAATTGCCATATCCAGAAAGCTCACAAAGGTGATGGTCTTCTTCTAAAACACCAGGATAATTATAATCTAAATGGCAGGAACACCAGTCATTAGAAACTACTTAATTCTTCTTGCCCAACTTGTTCTAATGTCAACAGTGCCAAGTTTTGATAGGCACATTTGAACCATTACCTAAAGCTAGAAAAAATGAGGGTGTTGGTCTGAAGTCACATGTCAGGCTGATGTTTCAAGGCACCTTTCACCTCAGAGGAAGTCACCCTGACATTTCAAATCTTCTGTCACAACCAGAGGCAAACTAGTCTTAACATCAATTATTATCAGCAACGAGAGCACAGTATCGCGTGCTGGATAGCAAACTGTAGGATTATAGTGTAGTGCACTTCAGGGAAAGTTAGTTTCAAAGACACAATACATTATATATGTTCTACCTGGCCATACAGCATAAAATGATCAATACTTTCTGGTAACAGACAATAGTGCAGTATGCTACCTTAACAATAAAAGCTAAATCAACTAGTAGTTACAAAAATATTCCATTTAAATAAACTGGCCATTATTCAAGATACACTTCATACCACTAGCAATTATTATCCTCCCAAGATATTCCCACCTTATTGACATGAGTAATTCTGAAGCCCTGTAAGGAAGCATTCCAATTTCTTCATCCATTCCTTTCTCGCCCTTCTCTTCCTGCAGTTTTCTATGACTTCAGACTTTACTACTTAATTTTAAATGCATAGCAAATTATTAATAAAGGACAGTAAGAATAGTTTTCTTAACAGCCCTTCACACAATTTATTGACAACATACCTCCAGAGTAAAGATTTACAAATATTTTCATGAAAATCAAAATTCAGTAGCTTTAGTAATCATCATTTCATAGATCAGCATAAAAAGCATTTAATTGTTTTATCTTTTTTTCCATTTCATGCTTATATTCACTTGTCTTGCCAATAATAATATTTATGCAGAAACACAGCATCAAGGAAATAACATTTTATAAGTTTAAAATAGCATTTAAAATTCCTTTAAAGGAAAAACAATTTATTTGAGTTGGGCCCAATGCAAGGTCTAATATAATTAACTAACACTGACATATTAGCTAACAGACAGGGTCAGGCTATTGGGGGCTTAGGATCTCCAAAACAGTGCTGGATGGTACCCACTTAAGTACAAGTACCTGCATCCAGATAAATGAACCCTCAAACATAATTGCTTCTCCAAAGAACATGTATTTCAAAAACAAAAATAAATTCTGATAGTTAAAGAAACCTTAGCACTAGGTTTGAAACCTGCTGATAAATAAAAGCACATTAAAACCAGCAGTCTTTATTCACTATTTTGAACTTGCTTTTTTCTGTCTGTACTACAAGAGTTCTACAGAAAACAAAACTGACTGTAAACAAAACACTGAAAATGATGGCACAAACACTGAACAGAAAGAATGCTAAATTTTCTTCCTAATTCTCTTTTATTTCTGTGGATTATGAGTGAGAAATGTATCCTTACATCATATCTTTACATGAAAAACAACACATACTGTCATTTACTGTGTACTTACACTCATTAATACTTTGAGTTAAGATCCATCAAAATCAACAAAAAGAGTTCAGTCCTTATAGCTTATTTTCAAAGCAAGCAGACATCGGTCACTGTAGTAATTCATTTTTTAAAAACAGTAAAACAAGTCAGTGTTTCATATTTACTTACAGAACCAAAAAATTCACAAGTCAGAAATTGTCTATTTGTAAGGAAAATTCTCTGTGTTTTCTGATGGCTTCACATCTGTAGTGTGCAATAGAACTGCATAGCTGTATGTGGTGTGCACATCACTTCAGCTGTGACACATGTAGGTCTCACAATTGCATTAAAACCACATTACACATCTTCACAGCAGCAGTGTTATCCACCACTGACATAACTGAAATAAAACTTCTCATACAGCCATGCAGTGGGATAAAAGGTCTGGTTTTAAGTCCTGCATTCACAATGCCCTTTTATCCTGATAATTATTTACTATCAAAAGATTCACTGCTTTAGAATAAACTGTCATTCTGACTCTTGATTTTTATCTTTAAGAGTTTTACTGCAGAAAAATGAAAAGCAGTAATATATCAAATGTAAATTTGTAGTAATAAGCAGAACAATTTATTCATACTATGTATTAAAATAAAACAGCTGAAAAGATGAACAGGGTTTTTTCAGAGCACCCGTAGTAGCCATATATTCATTCAGGGAGCTGAGAGAAAAGGCAAAATAAAATTACTCACACTTGCATCCAAGCTGCAGATACTGATTGTGTCTTCATCTTGAGTACTCTGTTTTCGCTTCTTCTATAAAACAAAATGAAAAGAAAAACTCAGTTTTCATGAATAGTACTACCACTAGCTTGATAGTGAAACAGGCTTATGTAATGAAGTCATACACATATATATTTTCTATCATCTTAAGCAACACACATGAATATAAACTGTTCTCACAAAGTGAACAGCTTCCTATCAGCACATTATTAAACTGCTCCTTTTTTCTGTTCAGAGTGAGTTAGGCTTACTTCAATTAAGAAACTTTATTCTAACTAAAAGCATAAGTAACTTCTTCATATTTCAAATTGTACTATGACACTTAATATGAACATTTTTAACCAATGAGATAGTCAGGAGTAGAAACTTGTATTTTGTGTTGAAAGCTTATATTTAGATTTTTCAAAACATACATTCATCAACATAGTACTGTCAGTATCTAGACAGTCAATATCACATAGTGAGGATAAGTGAAATGTATTGCAGGGTTTAAATTAACATATATCTGAATTTCAATATCCGTGCCAGTGATTGCATTCTGCTCCAGGTTCAGGTTTTGTTTTTGAAAGCAGCAAGCCTTCCCTGATGTCATTTCACAGGCTCATTACAATGATTTATTGTAATTAATCTGCATGACCTTCTAACAACAAGTATGAAATTTCATTTAAGAGAGCTCTACATTTTCTATCAGGCCTGGAAGACTTAAGAAACAAGAGGAGTCTCAGATCCTTATTTACCCAGCTGCATTGTCTTCCACCACTAGATATAAGCAATCACAGGTAATACTAGCCGGGATTTAGTTTCCAGTCTTCAGAAGTCAAAGAGGAGCAAGCAATTTAAGGAACAATGAAGAACCCCACACAGATGCATAGGAGAACCTATGTTAGAAGCTGACTAAAGTTCAGCTAAAAGGCAGGAGCTGCACATAGTACAGGTAATTCTAAATTAATAATTAAAAATACATCTGTATGTAAACTCTATTCCCTCCTCCCCAGTATCTCCCACACCACTGGCTCTTCTAAAACCTGAAGGTTTTATGCTATAAAGCCAGTAAAACAACCATTGCATCTACTAGGTCAATCTTACAGTTTCTGAGAACTTTCTTGATGAACAAAGATAAGTATATTCATCAAAAAATCCCAAAGTTTTTATTTCCTATGTAGGTGTTGAAACTTACTGTATCTACCCACCATTTTTTCAGCAGAAATTTGACTTGTGTAATCATATTTAAGTAGAATTCTGATATTTTTTAAGAAATAACTTGTATCACTTTTTTTTTCTGAAAATAATAATCAAAGTCAAGAACAGCTCTGTTTTAACACAATTGTTATTCAGAAACAGAAACTGGATCGTGAGTTCTCTGACCATATTACTCAGTGAGAAGTGTTTTATGAAGAGCAATTCTTCACCCTCAGACTGTGCACAATCAAATCCCTTCTACTGTTATTGTACAGATTTTTAGCCACAAGTTAAAGCACAGAAGAGAACACATTTTCTGGACCAGACCACAGTGAGCAATGAACAGACATATCTGAAATAATACTGAATATATTTGTTTATCCTGAAGTGGTGTTCTATAAGGTTGGGTTTTTTTCCACATGATAAACTAATCTGAATTATTAGTCTAGATTTAGCCAATGTGAACTCATGATGTAAAACACAACACAGAGATGAGATCTGTGAAGCCTGTACTTTGCCAGAGGGCAACGCTCCCTTAGATCCTTGTGAACATGTTGCAGATATTCTTCAAACCAAATTAGACTTCTGGAGATACAAATGCATGTATACCGTTTAGATTTCTTTAAACCCCCCCNNNNTTCTTTAAACCCCCCCCCCAAAAACAAACAAACAAACAAACAAACAACTAAATTATACTTAAATCAATGCTGAGTCTTTACTTTGCAAAGAAGAAATTCTAAAACTAAAAGGCACCATCCCTCCTACACAGTAAACAGTGGTTAAATCAAAGTAAAGAGTGTTTAGATTTTGAATACAAATTTCTACAAGATAAGGGGAAACTAAAATCATGTATGGATCTGGGATATCCAAATCTAATACTAACTGATGATTCTGGGGTATGGAGGGATGGAATGCAACTGCATTCACAGCTTCAGTTGGTGTTGGTTTAAGTCTGACACCTCTAGTCATGGAAGTATAAAATTGTGTAAACTTTCTGTCAATCCACAAAATATTAGAATAGAAGTTAATTCCAAGAGAATCAATATAGTAATGCAAAAAAAGGTACTATTCCATCACTCAACAAAAAACAAAACAAAACAAAAAAAGATTTAAAACTAAGGTGCTTGATAAGAGAATATTTGATAGACAGGTCAAATTTAAAACCAAAACACTCTCCAAAATAACTAACATGCAGTTTGGAACTGTAAAAAATGTTTTTTATAATGGAGTAGGTGCAACTTCATTGTCAAAGGAGTGTGACAAATGACTAGACACAATAAATAGGTAGCCTCTTTGTTACTGGAGGTCACACAGCTACAGATGGACAGGATATGGCATTTCCAACACAGACCAACTCTAATGAATGTGGATTGAGAATATAAATTACATAATATTAATAACTAGCGGGGCTACAGGATTAGAGTGAATTTGAATCACTTGAACTCTCTTGACCTACTAACCACACCCCTTCCAATACATCCCAGGATGTCACTGGACTTCTTGGCCACAAGGGCACATTGCTGGCTCATGGACATCTTGCTGCCTACCAAGACCCCACAAGTCCCTCTCATCTATGCTGCTCTCAAACAGGCCAGTCCTCAACCTATACTGCTAACTGAGATTCTTCCCCAGGTGCAATACCCTACGCTTGTCCTCGTTAAATCTCACTAAATTTCCCCACCCCTCCCAGCCCTCCAGCCTAAGACTTGCTGAATGGCAGCACAACCTTCTGGTGTGTCAGTCACCTCACCCAGTTCTGTGTCAACACCAAACTTGCTGACTGTGCACCCTATTCCCTCATCTAGGTCATCAATGACTATATTGAACAGCACTGGTCCCAATACCAACCCCTGGGGGACTCCACTAGTTCCAGGCCTCCAGCCAGACTCTGTCCCATTGGCCACAACTCGCTGGCTTCTTCCCTTCAACCAGTTCTCGATCCACCTCACTGCTCGGCCCTCCAGGCCACACTTCCTCAGTTTGCTGTGGGAGACAGTGTCAAATGCCTCACTGAGGTCAAGGTAAACCACAAGACATCCTATTACTGTAGAAGGAAAGTTATACAACTACATACAGGGTAGGCTTCTGACCACCACATTCAAAAGGACCATGTGGGTCCAAAACACAGAGATGTCATGGACAAGGCAGTGTCCATGAGGACAAGTGTCCAAGGCTATTCAGGTAAAGCACAGAACAACATTTAGTTAGTGACAAATATTAACAAGTTTGTATCTTATCTACAGACATCTTCTTCAGTTATATAACCAGGGGTCAGTTCACTCATGAGGAACAAATTGTTATTAACTGCAATGCACAGACCAAAAGGTGTGAGTAGGCCGGTGCACTGTAAGGAAAACAATTGCACACTACGATACTCTGGGACTGACTCCTCATAGTAAGTGGAGCTTGCTCTACCTTACACTTTACTGTGCTAATCAAAGGATCACTTCACACTTTATTAATTAGCTCTTCTACTTACTGAAAGGTAACACACACACAAAAAAAAAAATCTAGCAAACAACATGTATATATGATTCTTATCTGGAAATTTGTAAGTAATGTAAGACAAGTCATTTCATAAAGAAACTGTTGAATATCATTAACTGCTGCAGTTAAGATTAATGGTTTGATTTCCTAAGAGTTTCAAGGTCTATTATCAATGGGGAAGAAGAAAACATCGGGGCGGGGGAGGGAGTGGGTAGCGGAGGGGGGTGGGATGAGGAGAAATCCAATAATTGAGCCACCAGATAAATTTCTTTGTCCATAGTAAGTGGATTAGAAGCAAAGATGTCAGTGGATATTGTGCAGGGAGCATAAGGTGCTCATTAAATTAATCTTTAACCTTTGTGAGCATCTTTTACCCAAAGGAGTTACCAGTCCTGTCTCTGTTGCCATGGCACAATACAACTGACCTCTGAATCTCCCATATTCCAGAAAATTACACTTTAAATGTTGCTCTCCATTTTATGTTTAAATCACGTGGCACATCAAGTAACACAAACTTCACTCCATTTTGATCTCAACAATTTAATGTGTATTCCTTTCAAAAACGATCCTAGAAATACAGTGTAATACCTTTGGGATGAATCCAGAAGAAGTTATATAGTAAGTCACTGTATATATTCCACACATTCAGAACAGAATAAGTTTCAGTCAAATGACAAGAATCTTTCACAGAATTAATTTATAGCTCAAATACTGAAGTCAGTTACATGGGATATTAATGAAAAGATGAACTTCCCATGAAAATGAAGTAAGCAGTGCTCTTGAGAGGTTCAGACATCTGTTGCACATATTGTGCGAAGAACAAACACACATATAAAACAATTCTTAACTGCATCATATTGGTAGGTTTTTCATACCAGTTTATATTGTCTCACAAGGCTATGTTAAGCCAAGCCCCACAATTTGTGAATCTTTATTCAACATGTCACCTGTTCTGGCCCAGGCATAGCACCGAGGAGAAAGGACTGATTTCTTAATTCAATTTTATTACCTTGTACAAGAAGTATCCCTAGTTCTTGATAATATCTCTTACAATTATCTCTGCCTGTAGTAACCACCAATTTTAATATGAATTAATAAGGGGTTTTAGGACTCTGTGGCTTGAAGAAGCATGTTCAGCAGGGAGAAAAGCCCACTTTGAGTGTGCTGTATTAACATTACAGAATATTAGGAGTCGGAAAGGACCTCAAAAGATCATCTAGTCCACCCCCTCTGCCCGAGCAGGATCACCTAGATTAAATCCCACAGGAACATATCCAGACTGGTCTTGAATGAATATCTCCAGAGAAGGAAACTCCACAACCGCTCTGGGCGGCCTGTTCCAGTGCTCTGTCACCCTCACCATGAAAATGTTATTCCTTACATTCACATGGAACTTGAATTGAAAATTGTTCTGAAGCTGTTTAACTTGCTGGCATAAAAGGACAGCTTGCAATGTTCTGATAACTCCCCTTCTCAGTACGATACTTGTAGACCTTAAGAAAAGGTCTTGCATGAAGAAAAGCACATCACTAACAGTATTCTGAATAGGAATGTGCCTGTGTTTCCTGACTGACACAGATGCATTATGCACCTTTGTGCACCTCTAAGACTGAATGACATTTTCTATCACATTTGCTAATTTTTATTTTTGCCTTTTGAAATACATGAAAATCCATGTCAGTAGACAATGGTGACTGATTGTGTAACAAGTTTGAGTCTTGATCCACGTTTGTCATTACTGCTGCCTGAAAGCAGTGATTACATCGATAGAGAGACAGAACACTTTCTGGTCTTAACATAGCAGGAAAGAGTTGTTCTCAGTAATTATCTCACAGGAGATGAGAAAGTAAGAGATCAAATTATACATTAAAGCAGTGACTTAATTAAAGGAATTAGAGCAATAAGACACTATTATAAAAAGTCTGGATTGACATTCTCTATTACAGGGTTTTAGTTATCAGTACCAGAGATTTATATTTTGCCACGTGGGAGATGAAATGCAAAGATGCCCAAAAATAACTTGATAAAAAAAAAAAACCATCCTGTGGTGGGGAAGGAAATGTTTTTCAGAAGAATAGCTGACTTTTACTAATTCATCTATCCATTATAATTGCTTAGAAATGTGTCTGCACACAGACTGAATCAATGTAGAGAACAGTCCAGGACAATGTATCTGTATAGGCATATAACACCTTTAAGCCTTCTAAGTCATTGATTCATTTTAAAATGAAACACAAACCAACTGACTTTAAGCCTTTTTCACATAGGAAACCATTTAACAAATGAAGATCCATTAATGCTACCAAAACAGATTTTCTCTTCCCCCAAAAGAAAATGTCCAAAATAAAGAAAAATTAACAACCATTTAATAATTCTGTAATTCATGTAATTTTCATATGAAAATATCTTTTAAAACTTAGTCTTCCTAGAACACGCAATCTGTAAACTAAAATCCATTTAGTTTACAAATCCTCTTGACACGTAAATATTTTTATCAGCAAAACCCACATGTAACATATTCAAATATACTAGCAATTTCAAGCACCCTTCTAATTCTTAAATACCTGACAGGTGGAAGCTGGTAAATTCAAGAGAATATTCAGACACTATAACTCTCATGTTTTTTCCTTTGTAGTTTTTCAGTACTTCCACATGCCACATAACATGTTGATCCATCTCAAAAAGTCCTTAAAAATACCACTGACTAAGATTAATTTTTTCCATTAATGACTCCAAAACCTCTACCTCCTGTTACTTCTGTGTTATAAGATCTGTTTCAAGTTGTCACTGTTTCCATTCCAAATCATGTTCAAATTATCTCAAAGGTATCAAGCTCCCAGTTAGCTGTATCACAGGGTATGAGGGACAATTCAGAGTCCAGTGACAAGACACAAGTAGTACAAAACAGATGTTAAAAGGTGTGCATGAAAAAGTGAGGTAGGATGAAAGAAATAATGACAAACTGGACTGCGAGAGAAGCATTTCAATTCCCCAGACCAATTTAAAATATTTTCAGAAGTTTCACAGCTGATACAGCCAGAAAACAAAAAAGTCAAAACATTTCAGATTAGAAGGTAAACATTTTGACCTTCCTTATACAACAGGAGGAAATTCTGGCTAAACCCTTCAACATTTTTCTCACCTGCTGTTATCAGTTAATGAAGTACATCTTGGGTCCAGCTTAAATTTGGTATAAAATTTCTAGGCAAAAGATTAATAGCCTTCCATCTTAAGGTTAGTTGAATATTCACTAATTAAACATTTCCTACCACAGGTGGTGGGATATAACATGACCAAGCAGACTTCAGAAGCGACAGCAGTGGTGTCCCATTACCCAGCTTCAAGCCACAACATTCATGACACTGAAACAAGAACACTTCTCATATAGGATTACCAGTTTTCCACCTTAGCACATTACCGGTGCAAGTATCTAAGGTTAAATAAAGGTACAGATGCAAAAACCACAAACCAACTCCCCTCCCAAAAAAGCCACCAACCAAAACCCACCCAAACCTTTGACATGGCTCATACAATGCACAGTCCTAGAAAGAAGCCCGTATAAACCGAGACCATGTCATATTAATCACATCCGCATCTCTGACTGCAGGAACCAGCTAGAAACCTCTGAACTTCCTGTTGAGTATGGTGATCCTCCAAAATTTGTTTCAGAGTTCAATTTGCAATTACACAACCAAGTGATAATTCATCCAAGTGATAATTAAAGCTCATTCAGAGAAAGAAGTCAACTGATAGGGCCATCCCTCTCTTCACTTTACTCAAGTCCATCACTCCACTTCATGCCAGCACCAGTATCCCTCCTTCACTTCCATGGCTGGACCACTGACAGTTCCAAGAGCTTGAAGGCATGGAAAGACAACTTACAAGTTTTCCCAGAGCACAGAGCCTTTGTTTTAGTTAAAACATGCATCACACGTGCTTGCTTTGAACCATAACTTCAGAACACCAAGTTTTAATACAAAATTTTAATTAAGTAACAGAACCTCTTACCCTACGTTCCAATAGCACAGTTATTCATATTGGCAAAAAGAACTTGTTTAAACTCAAGGGGGACCCAAAAATTCCTTAGTTTCTGCACATATTTCCGCTGCCCTCTGCTGTTCAGAATACCAAAGACGTTACAGGTTTCTTTTTCTCAAGAGTGCCACAAAAATCTAAACAAAAGCTTTATTCCTTTTGAAGGAGAAACAGTCAGAGATGACCCACTTGCAGTTTGCACTGAGTCTGGTGTAAAGCTTTGCCAGTTCTACTTCCCATTCCGCACGTGTTCATCTGGCCAGCTCTTCACATATGGGGGTCAGTAACAGAACTTGCTTGTTCTTGATGTCCCAAGCAAAAAAAAAAATTAAAAATGAAGAACCAGACTCTGCTCCAAGCCTGTTTGTACATAGCAAAAAACCTGAAATGGAGGTGAGATCACCTACAGCACTGAAGACTTTGCCACTACAACATGGGTATCTAAGCACTTGGGAGGAGTCCCACCCATCTCTGCTAGGAAAGAGCACAGCTCATTTTCACCTTTCCCTGAGCACAGAGAGCCAAGCTTGATTTCTACTGTGCTTATTGTGATGGATTCGAGATTTTTCCGGTCAATGTAATATAAAATGAACACTGAAGTGAACAATGAAATGAAAGTTATATTCAATGTGTTTAACATTAACAACAGGAAATGGGTGTGCATGTACGGGATGCTGTAAGGACAAGGATCAGCAGAGCTTTGTTTGAGGACTGGTATTTATTCTATCTTTATTTAACTTTCTTCCTTCCCCTTTTCCGAAGATGGGGGAGAGTACCAGTCACTGGAACCTAGCAGAGAGTTAAACATGCTGAAACCTTTCCACAGTTTACTATAATGTCTGAATTAAACCCAGGTAAGTTACATACTTCTTTTCCTTTCTCCACAGGAGTTATTTTTACATGAATGAACAGCTATCTTTATTACATGATGTTTTCTCAGTCAGAACTTTAAAACTGCTACATAAATTATGCTTTTAACACTTATGATCAATACCTGAGGATTCTAAACTCACCTAGAATATAAATAAAAACTAAGATGCAATTTAAAAGTGTCCATACACTAGTTAATCTTCTCACACTTTTCAGCTGTGATCCACCAGTCAGACACAGTTCTTTGTGGTCCCCAGTAATATAATCAGTCGGCGTGCAAATAATCCCTGGATTCCTTTGCCTTTGGCAAGCTGACCTGATGAAGTTGCAGTTCCTAACCTGGTACGTTTGTGCTGAGGGAGTTTATTACAGGTCTAGTTGTAAAACTGAGAATAATCCAAGTTAGGCTGTTTTAATGCTCCAAGTCTACCCTTCAAGTTTTGTGCACATGAAGGCACTGGGACTTCCTCTGACTGGACAGCAGCGACCTGTTCTTGCTGCAGTTGACCATTTAGTCACAGCTGCCAGCCACCACTTCTGGTTCCAAAAGTGCTGCACCTGATTTTGTAAGAGATGTGACTTTTGTTCTTGGAACAGATGTCAAAATGACATTTTCTCGCTGAAAAAAAAATCTGAAAAATAAGTTCTTAAAATTGCTATTATTACTGTTTAATTATATATATATATATTTTTATGTTTGGGGGTTTTATTGTTTCTCTGTTTTTAAGAACATCAGGAATCTAATGGAGATTCTCACTGTAAGAGAGCTTGGATTGCTGTTGCTGTGCACAGCATTAGAATCACATACAGCAGAATGAAGCCATTTCCATAAACAAGGTCTCCACATGGTCTCCACCTCTGCAGAAACTGCAGCCATTCCTTGCTGTTCTAATACTCTGCTTTCCCCTAGCCTCCTGCATTCTACATCACTATGCTGCTGAAACTTTAAAACCACAAATGGGTTCCTGCATATAGTTTCAATCTAAGCACCTCCCTTGAGTACTCTTCTTCAGTGTCACACCAAACAGATAAAATGGCTGCACCCAAAATGGACTGTTCTACAGATAAAAACAATGTTACATGCATCTCCCTGTGGCATTTATTAGATTTCTTCCATTATACGTTTTCAAGTGAATTATTTCTAAATTACATACCTACAGCAAATATGCATATTAAGTACATCCAAAAAGACCACACCAATTTAACAGTAAGATAGTTAGTAACCACCAAAATCAAGAATTCAAATGCATAACATCTATTCAAATAATTTTCACTAGTGGCATAGCTCGTAATTTCTCTGGCAGTTTTAAGCTTTCTGAGTCTACTGCAATTTTCATATAGCTTTCTTAAACATTATTTAAGTCACAACTGCACAAAGCATTCCAGGCAATATATTAAAAACTTTCTGTGCAATAAATTTACCACAGACCATCTCTCTCACTACTGAAAAGTGTCACACGGAATGTGGCAGAAAAATGTTTTTTTAAATAATCCCAATTAACAATCCAGTCTTAAATGTCCACATACTTAAACCACATTCTCCACAGCAAACCCAGAAGCATACAGGCCTTTGAATACATTCCTAACTTGTTTGCATTGCACTACAGACCCCCACCTTTATCAGATGTATCTGAGAACTTCAAAGTACAGTTTTATTCAACATATACACAAGTGGTTTAAAATAACTTTGCTTCTTAAATAAGAGGAAACTCTCTATTTTTCCAATGAGTGAAGAGATGCTACAAATTGGGACTAGAGGTGCAAAGTTAGAGATCAGATTTGTGTATTTGTGACACTAATGTGCTACTCTTATTCACATATTAACAGACCAAAATGAAAATCCCTCACAAATCATTAAGAACAATCGATTGATTAATAATTATTAATTCCTAATCATTACAAAAGATAAAACAGGTGAATGTGAAATGCAGCCCTTTCTAAATTATGCTGAAAAGTTTTAAGTGACAGATTTTATAATATAGTTGCATACTCTGTTCTACTGCTTAATTAATCAGGAAGCATTTAAAAAAACCCCAAACTTTTACCCTAGATTTCCCTTGCTATGTAATAAGCCCACTTATTCCTATGCTACCCTTACCAAATACAGAGAACCAGTACCAACTTAATAATTGTTTCCACAAAGTCAAGCACAAATGTATACTTAACTTTGTATCAAGTATTTTTTTCCACATACAGCATGCATTAAATCTTTTACGCTCTCTTCATAGGCTGTATTTTCTACAGCTATCATCAATCTCACTACACTTCTGTCCACATCCTTCCAAAATGCAAAGTCTACAATTATACCCAGTGTGCCAAGTGATAACCACATACACAAGCTGCAGAGCCAAACCGTTATACACTGTAAATGGGATCTGTTACAGCTTTCACTTTGACAGTGGATACTTAAACTATTCTGGCATCAGCCAAAATCCTTACTTTCACACTAGGAGACAGAGGCAGACATGTTTACACACGTACAATAAAAAGCAAAAGAAATAACATAAAACCACCATCCCACAGCAATAAACTATCAATAGATATGGAAATATAAGTTGTCATTAGTCCCAGTGGGAACAACAGTGTGTATTAATTTTTAACAAATTTCTTCCCTTATTGATGGAAACATTCCTGCTAAGCAACATTATGGTTTCATTAATACCCAAATTTAAATCCTGGTTTGCTTGGAAATATTATCTCTACAATTTCAGCTTACTACAACGTCATGCACCCTAACAATGAAAAGTAACATCATCTCAAACGTCCACTTACCTGATGATGCACAAAAAAACAACACCACACCATGAGGCACTTAATATTGTACTCGGATTTTAGGAGGTTTCTTTGGCTTGATAGTGAAAAGTTTTGCTACAAAGGAGTCCCTATGTTTCTCCTTCAGTTTTCGTCAGAAACTCCTCCCTGTGCAGCCACACAGTTTGCTCACAGTTTGCTCTCACTTCCTGTCTGTCATGCAGTGTACTAGAAGTGTCAGAAGCCAAGTGATATATATGCTCATGTCCACCTCGGTTGTGATTTTTCCTCTGAGACTGCTTCAAGTAACAACAGACAACGAACTTAAAAATTGCTTAACAAATGAATGGCACTGGTATGGTAAAGGCTGGACACTATTAATGTGTTTTTAAGGTAACAAGTAGATCTCTGGGCCTCTGAGAGCCAGTAACTGGAACACAGTCCATCTCCTACCTGTGCAATTCTCAGTCTGACACAGCCACAGTGAACCATGAGCTCCAGGGCAGAATGCCATCTCCGAACGCAGATGCCTCAGAAAACAAAACAGCTGGCATACATTGGGTGGAATTTCTACATATTTAGTTCACAGAAGAATGCCAGTATTTCAGAAATGAAAAATCAGTTTAAGTACAATGGCAAGAACTCAGCACAGAACACTTTAGAATCAGCTCAAAATCAAGACCCAAATCTTGGCAGAGCACCCAAATTTGGCATGTGAGAACATGTCAAGGAAGGGCAAAGTTTGATTTTGTCTCTAGTAATTCAATGTAACTGATGAAAAAAACTCCATTTTTGCTGATTCTTCACCTTAAGCATTCAGCTTAAAGTTATTGTTGCCTTAAAAATATCAAATGATACTGTTGCTACATCAATGACAAAATTTGCCAGCCCATTTGAAGTTTCAAAACCATGAGTCTTCTCCCACTAGACCGGATATCCCACAAACTGGATATGAATGTGATTGAGAACTTCAAGTCAGTAAACTTACAGGACTGGAATCCAGATTCATAATTCAAACAAAAATATAATGCTTCCATAAAGGTTCTTCTGTTTGCATGCCAAATCAATCTGACAAGAATGACTAAGATGCGTTGTCCTGATGGTATCTGGAGTCTTCGGTGACCTCTCTCAGTCTGCCAGCTAGGTCATTAGAAACTTTTACCATGTATTTGTCAAATACATTATCAGTTAATTGCCCCATTTGGCCATCATAACCATTTATATTACTTCAAGATAAGAAAAGCTAAGTTCCACAAGTTGCTCATCTGCGAGTTATCAAATACTGAACTTTCTACACATTAGATGAAAAATTTTATTTGAATATGATTCATAAGTACCAATCTCAACATGCAGCATTCTTCAAAATCTAGACATACACAGATACTAGCTGCCCTTAGCCAAAGTTAGCTAGATAATAATGCAGAATACCGACCATGAAAAATGGAATCCATAATCACCACGAGTGATTGAAACACAGTGCTTTATATATGGCAAATAAAAATTAGTGATTTCAAATTGCTTTCCTTCATCATTCCTGCATCAAATACTGAACTATTTTAGGCAAGTGAAGCTTGTCCTCAGAAACTAGTAAAAAGGAACTATTGAGAGAGATACAGAATCTGGGGAGTGACAGGGGTGTAAATCCTATGTGGACTCTAATATGAAGAGCAAGTGCAGAAACATGGAAAAGTAAAATCCTGAAGCTTTTCTTATTTGACACATTGTAAATACACAGCAAAAAGTTTCTAGAGTGCTCGTCTATTAAAATATTCTCTTCATAGTTGTAATGTAATGCATTCTTGGATTGAGAAGACTTATTCAGTAGTCATATCAAAAAACTGAATTTGTTCCTACTACTATTCCAAAGGAATTTTTTGTTTCTGACATAATATTTGTGTGAAAAGTTCAGGCAAGTATCCATACTGGACAAAAAAGAAAGAGTTGAATGTATTAGTCAACTGCTTCATTTTAACATACCAAATATATATAAAAAAATAAAAAATAAAGTCTTCATTATAGTAAACATCAGACAAATAATTTTTGTATACTCACAGGATGATAAATACTTCACATACTTTATTTCTTTATACCTCACTCTTGACCTTTCCCTATGCCATTCAATCTTTTGTCACTGCTCAGAGCTACCACCACTGAGTTATTCTGCAAAATTCTGGACACTTCTAGTAGGCAAAAATCTTGAGACAAATTTGAATTTGGGTAGCATGCTAACAGAAATTCAAACATCATTTTTGAAGAAAACAGGTCTTTAGTGAGCTGGTGCATTCTTTCCTCAGCTCAAAACTGAATTACAACAAAAACTTTCCACTGAGCTTGGTGGAGGAAGATAAAAGGTGAAACTGGTATCAATCAGCAACCAATTCCTTTGACAGCAAGTGCCATCGCATTTCCTGGAGACAGAAATATCAATTGAAAGAATCTTCAAGAAGCAGACATTTAGGCCAAGACTTTAAAAAACCTACTGAAGAGGTTCATTTTGGGGTACTCTAAATGCTGTTGGCCTATCTTCCCTACCTAAAGATGAGGTAAAAATCATATCTAACCAGCTTCTTTTCAGGCACGTTCAGCAGAGTATAATTTTGTTTTCAAAGGAAATCCACGTAAATTCTATATATAAGCCTCGGATTTTTTTTAAGGAATATTTCCTTTATTAACTTGCTGTTACATCTAATTTCTTAAACTGACTTTCACCATATCACAGGAAACCCTAAAGTTTTGCTACAGGATTTTGGTAATCCCTTATCCCAACCTCAACAAAAGAGATGCAAGTTTTCAAAGTTTTCAAAGTTTTCATATTTTTTTTGCACCAAAGTTGAAGTTATGAAGGTAGGCATTTTTCAGTTAGATTTCCTGGTAACATTTGGATTTTTGTATTCCATTTCCTGGAGATCACAACATGGAAACACTTTAACTCATCATGCTTCTTGATCTTCACACTTGCACAATTTTTTAGGTCACCTGTGACCTCCTACTTCAGTAGCCAGAGCAACTTAAGAAGCCTCAAGACAGATACCACAGATTTCAGCCCAGTATCAAGGCACGAGCTTGGCCGACCAAACCTTTTCTCACCAGTGCAGTAAAGAACTTTGAGAACAGTCAGCTGGCCACCCACCCCATTCCAATCAACACAAGTTAATAGGATAGTAAAAACCAGTCTCTAAAACTGCACCAGTCACTGTCCATCTCAGCACCCTCAAAATGTTGTGATTCCTCTCTCCCTTCTTCTAGTATCCTTCCAGTCAGGGCATGCAACCTAATCTTATGACTGGTATAACTGCCCTCACTTCAGGACTGTTTCACGAGGCTACTGATCTGCTTTGGAAGTGTCTCAGAGAACATTGATTGTTGAAACTTCAGCTTTTTTTTAGGATATTTGAGGTTGTGAATCACTGAATACTTGAAACAGTGCTTGGAAAAGAAATAAGCTTTCCCAGTTCAGTGGGGAGTTTGCTGGCACATAGACAGATTGTTTTCTCATTGTTCATTTTGAGTTTAAGGATGCTAAATTTAACAACTTAACTCTCTCAGAAAAGCTTTACAATCTAGAGGGACACAGCACCAGTGTTAAAAATTTTGAATCAAAACCAATATAATCGATGTATTTAAATGCAGATTTCACAGAGTTTTAGAATGTTACTTCAAATCATATTAGGATCACATCATATGCAATGCTTTGTGTATCTTTAATTAGATATACCATTTCAAAGCATGCAGCAGAACCCCTGAATTACATACTCTCTCATCGTGAGTGGAATTGGAGAGCTTCAACAGAACTGAACTTTCTTCAAAAATTTAATTTGTTATTAATGAAAAAAATGTTACAGTATGTTCTTACAAAAGTTTATATTATAAATTCTTTAGAGAAACAAAAGTTTATATTATAAATTCTTTAGAGAAACAATAGTTTATTATTATGTTTACATGATATTTAACAAAATGGAGACCTTGTTTTCCGGTCGCTACTGTAATAACAAAATCTGTTTCCAGGCTGTTATAAATGAAAGACACCATCATATTCCTATTACTATGCATTTGTGTCAGATATTAAAAGATGGACATAATTTAATTGCTGATTTGTTTTCTTACCACAGAAAATAGCATTAGCTTTCAAGAAGAATCTTGTTCTTATATTTAAAAAATAATAGGATTCATTCTAAGACTGAGATGTCTCAGAGTGAAGCTGGCTTTGAAAGCACTTTTATGTTTGGGATGAACAGCAGTCTTCATACAGAGGACCAACAAACCCACTCAATGCTTCTTCCAAATGAAACCATCAGAGGAAATTAAAATTTCCTGTTCTCTTCCCATCAGCTCTTGAGAACTGTTTATAAGCTCTTTCAGAACTTCAGAAGTATTCAGAGGCTTTCCTTCGCTCTTTGTCCTTCAAATATTTTGTTTAATTATCTGTCACAAGTACAACTTAACCACCTAAATCAGAACCTATGGAACTGGACATGAGAGAGGCGGATGTATGAATAGAGACTGTAGCTCAGCAAAGAGGATTTCCCAACTGTTTTTGCAAATGTTTTGGCAACCTTTTTCAAATGCATAGCCCTTTTATTTACTTCTTATTTAAAGCTTATTCTATAGTTTTAAATAGCACAGTCTAAGCACTGCCAAAATGGAAACTTCTATAATCTGCTTAGATAGACCAGTAATTTTTTTTTGTTTGTTTGTTTGTTTTTTGTTACAGTATGAACACTAGGTTATTAGACAAGGATTTGGTAAAAAGAAGTAAAGAGTGATGTTAATAACACATCTTTGTAGCTGGTTGTAATAACATTAAGTTCTACTGCAAGCACTGTGTTTTGCTAAGCAAAGTCCTCACATAAAAAATTCATGTGCACTAGTAAATTTAAAATAAAAGTGCTAATCTGAAATAGTGAAGCATCAATAAAATACCAACAAGTAACTCAAAACTGTTTCTAAAACGTTGATTTTTCAGACCAAGTGGCATCTAGTTCAGTGGGAGAACAGCATCACTCTGATAACCATTACAAGTTTCTAAAACAAAGTCACAGGAAATAGTAATTTCACATCACATGTTCTCAAAGAGCAGCCACTGGTGGGGCGGGGGAAACAAATACAAAGAAATGGGCAGACTTTGGTTTGAGTTAAATTGAACAGGGGTCAAGTTCATCTGCTGTTGAACAAAGCAAAGAACAGTAAATGACAGCAGGAGTACAAGGTAACACCCAATCCATGATTAAAGACAGGAAATCTGCTATATAACAGAACATCAAACTTAGCCCAAAAGAACGACAATTGGACCTATCTGCTTTATCACATGCTGCTCCAAGCTCAGTGCTGTTTCTATGCACTAACTCGCTGCTATGATGGGTTTACAGCACACAGGGAATATGTCTACCGCAAATAACAAGCCACACCCGGAATGAAAATAAACTTGATACTAAGCACTTGCAAAGATCTATAAAGCAAAGCCCTACAATGTTAAGGGAATGACTGCAGAAATATTTTTCAAGAAAATAACTACTGTCTGAAAAGATAGCATGAAGTTATAAGAAATCCTTCCAAGTAATGCAGTATTTTCATTATTAGAAAACCTCAAAATATCAGATGAAATGAGCTTTAATAAATAAACAGAATACCTAACTATTACTATACAAATAATGATGGGAAAGTCTTGCAAATGTAAAAGCCTATGACAGTTTTGTCATTTCAAGAATACATTACCAAGTGCTATATAAGCATGCCTCAAAACTCTTGTCCCAAGGAACATATAATCTAAAGTGTATTCTATCATATAATTAACTGTAAAGTACTCCTGTAAACTAGATAATTGGACAGAATTAATGACTGTGTACTTAAGTCATAGATGATTTTAGATGTAAAAATCTGTAATAGTTTAATAAAACAGCTACTGAATTCAGTTAATGAAAACATTGCAAACTCCTACACATATTATAACACTCTCTATGTAGTGTGAGCTGTAACAGCTCATGAAACATACACAGGCTTCTCTACCCGAGTCCCAGACTCCTAGAAACCTGGTGAAGTCCAAAGTCCTGCATCATTCTCCTTCATAAATATCACATCTGTAAATAACTCATAGATGTCTCTCCAGCATATGTTCAAGTACTATTGTAAAGGAAGAATGTTCATTTACACTTTACATTGATCCTACAAAAAGATACAGCCACTTATCGTGGACCTAAGAACTAACAGAGCAACAAATGATGTTTTGCAAGAATTTCAAATAAAACATTCTGACATAACTAACCTGACATCACACATTGTGGATAGAAACTATCGTAGTAATTACCAATGCTGAGTCAGCACAGCAGTTTTTCAAAATTATTTAACAAGTCACACTGAATTGCTTTATAAATTCAGTATATACATTAAGAATATAACAATTATGATGTGTTTTGAACTGCAGATGGAACTGACTGTTACCGAGTTACGCAAGTGCCGCACAATGAATTTCTGATAGCATCTCTATTTGTTTGCCAGCATAAACCTTGCTGTTCCAAGATAAATTAGTTTTGTGACTAATCAACAGCAGTTCCAATGGTTTGTTCAAAACCAAAACCAATAATAAACTAAAACATTTAAAACTATGCCCATAGATTAAGCAGGAAGACATGAAAAACAGCTCTTTTTACAAATAAAAATCAGCATTCAGCCTGTTTACTTGCTACAGTTTATAAGCACTAGTATTCTGAGCTGTCAATTGTGTATCATGGAAGGAAATTTTAACACTCCTATTGCCTTCTACAGTGCTGCTGTCAGCCTGCAGTAAAGCTTCACTTCTGCAATTCTTCAAAGAAAAAAACAAGGGTCAATTTCTACTAAGCTCATTATACAGGCTCTATGTTTACAGCATACATCTTCTCATAAGCAGAAAGGCTTATGGCATTGTTTCTTACGACTTCTAATCCCAGCTATCAGAGACATTCTGGCCCAAGAAGGGTCAGTGCTCAACAGAGATACAATAGCACCTCAACAAAAGCAGAATCAAAGCAAACCTGAACAAAGACAGTAAAAGAGAGTAAGTGCCGGGGCAATTGAACTCTGAAACGGAAGAGCCCACAACCCACCGAAGAAAGAATATGGAATTTTCAGGTTTTCTTTGAAATTATAAGTGAGGAAGAGACGAGGCAGGGATCAAGCGTCCATCTAGCATCTCTTTAAGCTTCCGCAGGAGGTTAGAAGAAACAGGAGGACTTTCCACAGAGGGAAACGGATAAGCCTAATAGTGCCAGAGCAGGCATGGGAGAGCAGGGATGCCAGCAGGACTCCCCCACGTGGAGGAGTCCTTCTATGACACGTGGAGGAACTAATTTCTGTCTTAAGTCATAATAGGTATAATTATTCTACTCACAAGAATGCTTTTAATTATGCAAAGTAAACCTCTTTCTTCCCCAGCTATGGAGGAAGCTATTTAAATTATAAAAATGCAAGCTCAATAAGGTAACAAAACCCACATATATTTTATGGTGTGCAATAACTTGTGTTTTAAAATCATATATATACACACTACGAGATAATGGTATTTCAGCATATTTCATCTAGAGACATTAGTGTATAATTTTGCTTAAATAAGTATGAATGCAGACATGCCTGACATCACTTCTAGTAAGTGTCTGTTACCGGTAACATCGCTGCTTAAGCACAGGAGTATTAGTGGATAGAAATATTAAATTAAACCAGTCGGAATCCAACCAAAAAGAAAGATGTGTTTTTTTGTGGTAGTATGTACTTATATAATTTATGTAACTAATCATTAAGTCTAAGCTAGGAAAAGAGCTTCTCTTTTGGCAACTTTTATGTTGTTTAGATCCATGGACCCTGAAGGGAATAATTGAAATCTGCCAGCCTGCAAAAAATAAACTTACTGTTGTGTACATACTGTTGGGAAAGTGTGGATTTCTTCCCATTTGGCATAAAAGACACATCCCTCCCCTCCCCCTCAACACACTTGCAGTAAAGCTAGCAAAGCTAGCAAAGAAACCACTTACGCGTCTAAAAATTGACCTTCAGCTTGTTTAGCACATTTTTTTAAGCGAGGTTTCTCATAAATTAGATCAGCCTTCCTCACAGGTGACCACATCTGCAGCTTGGTTACTTAAATGTTTTTTAAAAACTAAAAAGGAAGTAAAAAAAGGAGGAAATAGGAATAAGCCTAGTTGCAGTAAATTATCTTCACTCTCCAGGCAACTGCACATGAAACACATGCCTCAAAACATTTCAAGCAGAAAACTGTGGTTTAGATTTCACTATTTATTTTTATCACTAAAATTCTTAAATGAAGAAGTGAAATGCTTAACCACTTTATTTTTCTGAACTCTTGAAATGATCGTGTATGACTGTCTTTAATATAGAAGTAGCATTCTCATCCATAGCATGGATTTTTTTTTAAATAAGTCAGCCCCTGAGCTTGCTCTGTTATACTCAAGCATGGCACTGCCCTGCTGTCAACATTAATTCTGTTCTTTTACCCAATAAGCTTTGCAATAAGGTTTTACTCCTGTTTGAAAAAAGACATCAAAGTTAGACTTTTATCAATCACCATCTGTATGAAAACCTTTGTGACTTCAAGTCTGTTCGTTGGGTTTTATCGTAACACAATTTTTCCTTCCATCAAAATAATGTTGATGCTGACACAATGTAAACAAGAGACCTAGCTCTCTTCTCCAGTATTTAACTGTCTTGGTTTCAGCATCTAAAGAGAGCAAGTGAGCAACTGATAAATGTTCTTCCTTTGATGTAGTAGTTTATTTCAAACAATTAGTTGCAACTGCCAATTTCTATGATGTACTACAACAGAATTTGACATCTGTCTTATTATCCAAAACATTCCCTTAAAAAACACAGTGACAGACAAGTCCCACATCCCAAGTGTAGTAGCCTTCACTTCTACACATGAAAGAAGCAGCCTGAAGATCCTTTACTCGCTGCTGTTTTACCAGGCTACAGCTACTACCTATTATTGGTTTCAAAGTCTTTTAGTCCCCAGTTTTCTGTTCTATGTGTATTGGGTCCCACTCCGTGACACAGCATGAATCACTCATTTTACGCTGCTACACTTACCTATACTACACCCTTACTCCCATTGAGCTCAGGATCACTGTTTGTCCAGCTACAACTCATATCTATAACACTCTTCCTACCACTTTCATACCTACTGTCTTCCTCATTTTTAGAGTATAGTTGAGAATTGGTAGAAACACTGGAGTCAACCCTGGGTTAGGGGTTAAGTAATGTCTTTCTACTTAAATATTTGGTTGGAAGAAGCTCAGAGAAAACCCATTTATATGCTCTCCTGAACACAAAACCGAACTCTTTAGATCCAGTCGACACTACAGGTAATGGTGATGCACTGATTACTATACCAAATGAAATTTGCAAGGCAAAACTTGGGCCTAAAGGTTGCAGTAACGTAATGACATTGATAAAACAAGCAGTGACAACTCCTAGACTATCCCAAGATATAGGACTTATAAACACAGCAAACACACCATAGCCATTTGAACACTACCACATTATGTTTTTCAATAAATGGTGTAGAAGGATTGACAGGCATAGGGGACAGAGAGGGGGCAACACAACTCTCTGAAAGAATCAATCCACGTAAGTACACCTCTGAAACCTCAAGACATGAATAAAAGCTTCCGATATCACCAGCAAACGTTCAGGTTCTCAGTTTCACTTGCCTCATTTTTCATGTACCTTTTCACTCTGTTACTCTGACAACACGAATGTTTCTGTGTTTCCTTCCTCAGCCAAACCCACACAAGTAAAATCTAGTCCCTTCTGCCTGTCAGAAATCCATGCAATTTTTGTTACTGTTCTCCAACTGTACTTCTGCAAAATTCACATATATAAGCTCTCGATAAGTAACTTCACAAAACTGTATATTAAACAAGTGTTTAAGAAACAGTACATATCAGTTGGGTTTTTATTTATTTTCAAATATGAAAACACATCAACATTTTTCCTTTTTAAAAATCACACTGTACATTAACCCACTTAAATTAAATTACCTCTCCTGCCCCTCATACTATACAAATCACATAAACAAAAAGCTGGTTTTGCTTTTTTAGACAGCCTTTTAGGAGTTAACAGAATTGAATGTTCCATTTTGCAATGGTTTTGCCATAATTTTAATATTTGCAGATCATGTTTTAATGACAAAGTTTCCAGAAAAGAAACAACAGAATACAGCAGGAGGGAATGATACAGAGTATGAATGGAAAAACACCAAACTTACCCCTCTGAAATTCCAGCCCTTTGTAGAGGGAAACAAGGAAAAATTGTTCTGTTGCTGTTTCGGCCTGCAAAATAAAACAAGGAAAAGTGTTTACATTTTCAGCTATTGTACTTTCTGTAGCAATAAAAGAGTGGTCAAGGATGTAGAAAAGAAAAAACACAGGCTTCAGGTACCCAAGCACCTTAGATTTCCTTGGCTGTACTTCTGGCAGGTTTCTCTCTTCAGTTTAATTAATTTTTTTAATTTAGATTGAGACCTAAGGGACATGGCAGCCTTACAAGCCTTCAGAGGTGCACTGACAAGAACCTATTACTGACTTTCAACAAGCAGAGACAACCCTGACCTGAACAGTGTGGGTCTGTGACGCTGCAATTATGTCCCATGATGCAAGATGGTGCAGTCCACCAGCCGTAGTGGATGTGGACACTAAAGAGCCTTTAATCCTAACAGTGAAGCTACACAAAGCACCAAGGTAGAGCATGCCAGCCATGTGTTTCTGTGACACTAAAAGCTAGAGAATCCCACTTGTGCTTTTGCTCATTCCAAAACATTTCCACCCTATAATTATTGCTGTACAATTATTTCTTAAAAGTAAACATAACATTCTCCACTTTGCTCTTAATGAGTGCTTTTCACCAGTAAGATCTCAGAATGACTTTACAAAGGTAGACAAACATTGCTGAGATTTTACACATGAAGGCAGATCAAAGCTTGACTGACCTGTTGAAATTGTCCATACCAAAAAATAATTTGGCAGCAGCACCTAAGTGCTGAGCACACTGCAACTCCAACTATGCAATTATACAGATTACAGAAGCAATCACATAATAACAGGAACGCAAAAACTTGATTAAAAAAATAACAACTGAAATGCCTGTCAAACCTCCCCATCCAACAATAACAGGACAGATGTTTTGCAGTTAAAGAACTGGACTAACACACAAAAGATCTGGGAGTCATTGTAACCCCATAAATAGTGAGCAGCCCAAGAGCCCTTTGAGGTCTCCTACATGGCAGCAGGCTGCATGCCAGGATCTTCCCCTGAGTAGGGAAGCCTCTCAAGGTTACTCCTTGAGAGGCTGAGAGGATCACCACTGCTCCAGATACTCAGTAAGTGAATCAGGAATAAGTGAGCTGAAACTTTGAAAATCTTAGCTAAATGATATAAAAGATGGATTGTGCACCTATAACCCTTTAGACATAAACCACTGACCAAGTTTGAGCCTAGGATTGGATCCAGCCACACAGACTCCTCTGAGTTGTTTAAAAAGCAAAAGGGTCTTGTCAGAACCACACGACTCAAGTGGAGGATCTTCCTGACAGTTTTGTCTGCTCCTTGCCATCCAATCTTGTTAAGCCACTGTCACATTTACCATCAAACTTTGTAATGAATAAAACACATCGCTGCTGCTCCTTTGGAAGTGCATCTATCACTCTATCACTTCATCCGCAACAACTCTGACACGCCATGCTCTGATTTCATTTCTGTAGATTCAGGATAGCAACAGTTCAGTCATTTTCTATCATCTCTATTTTGGTGTAAAATAGTTGGTGTACAGACATTTTTCTTAAGTGCATTAAAACAGATCATAGAGGCACGACCGCAGCAGACATTTAAGATGACAACCTAACACAAATAATAAACTACATTCATGACATTTGAGTCATGTTTGTAACATCAAACATTAAATACATCTTATTGATACAAAGATTGATACCTCTGCTCTGTTTTTCACTCTACCAGCTGGCCAACAAGAAAGAGTATCAATATTCAAAGCACATTGATAAAGTCACTGAAAGCCATGAACAGCCTACATCACAGACTTCAGTGTTAAACACTGCCCCACTAATAAATCCTCCTGCTGCAGTTTTCCAAGTTAAACTATTATGCAACTGAGTTTCTAACTCAAAAGCCTCACTGGAACTTTGATTATGTTATGAAAAGAGAAAACCACTATCAACAAGAGCAAGTTACACAGATTATCAATTGTCCTAAGAGCATTTTGTACCCTTTTTATTCACAGATGATCTCACACTAGAACCAGTATAAGATTTTCAACAACGTACTGAAAGCTTTTTATAGAGCTGTGTCCCCTAGTCACTCTAAAAAATTTCTCATTTTTAAACTTAGATTTCCACTTTTTCCTTCTGATATTCTAGTGCTGTTCATGCACCTACTTCCCAGTTAATTAAAAATAAAAATAGCTCATTTTTAATTAAGCTTAATACAGAGCAATGAGGAATTTCAGCTCCAATATATCAGGATTTATTACAGTTTAGACAATAGTTTGAAGGGAAATGAAAACTTCATTGAAAATTAACTCTCTCCACAATCATCCTGTAACAAGAACTGAGAACTCTGTAATGAGTTCAAGCATTCACCCACAGCAAGCTGAAAGCCATCACTAGGAAATGAGTGATGACTAACCGTTTGTTATCATCAGTCCATAACTTTCCCACTTACTGAAAGCATCCCCAGACTACACAAGAGCCAGTCTTTGTAGAAAGCAGCCAATCCAAATTTTGCCAGTTTTTACAAGAGGTGTCCTCCTTTCTTAACTTATCAGTCATGAACCTCACTTTTGGTGAGAATTATCTTATTATACACAATGGTATGTTAACTCATTTCCTTTTAATACTATTGAATGGTTATTAATGAGCCTTAAATGCATTGGACTAATGAGACAAGCCAGTTTTACCAAAAGGAATTAAAAAGATAGTGATATTTCACGTGGCCTTGTGCTGCTAACCATCCCCCAACAAGTGACCAAAGTCCCTGAATGTTCCTTATGACTTACCAGCTTGATCAGAAATGTGTGTAAAAAATCCTTCAAAAAGTGTCTTTTTAGCCAATGTGTGCAGCACTGTTCTAAAGAGCAGAACTCAGGCTGAAACATTACACTCATTTACCACCCTACTGGCTACCTTAAATCATCTGTTCAAATAGATTTCTGGTTCTCAACTGCACCTCGGGTAACAAAAAGAGATGTTCAATTTGTTGATCCTTCTGAAAATATTTTTTGCAATAATGATCCCTATAATTTACATTTATTGAATTTATTAAGTGTATACCTAGTATATTCCAGTTCTGCCTTGGAACTTAAACTAAAACTTGAAAATTTTTTTCTCAGTTGTCACCAGTAGCAGTAACATTTACAGATCAGGGAAACCATATCTTTGCAAAGACTGAATATGATCTTTTAAAGTATAAAAAGACCACAACATGCACTGAATATTTTAACATTTCTATTACATTTACTAAAAAATTGCATTATCTGTCTTGAAGTGTGATGATCAGATAAATAAATAATTTGTTGCAGTTTATATTAAGCTCATGTAACATTTACATCTTCATCTGATCCTGCAGTCTTTCTGCATACAGAATCACTGACTACAACAGTATTCTTTAGATATGAATATCCAAACTGTTTGTTTTGTTTAAAATACTCAGCTGCTACATCTGTTTGAAGATAAAAGCATGCTCACAAATCTACAAGAATACTTACTCAGATAATAAAAGGAAAGTTCAAACCACTTACAGACAAGCTGTGCTAAATAAAAATTCTTTTCAATCTTCAAAAGTAAAGGTTGTACTAGAGCTGTGAATATTTTATGAAGTACTGTTAAATAAAAAATAGTGGGTTTTGTAATGTCATCTGCTCAACCTATCAAACCTGTACACTAATATACTGTTCATAAAAGCACATTTATTTTAACACACTAGAATACTTTTGATAATATGTTACAAAAATTAGTTTACCTGGTTAAGTCTGAGATACACAGGAGCGCTTTAGCTTTGAACACTAGTTTTGAACAGTACTGATTCCCTTAGATGTTTTAACTTACAAATAATAATAAGTTCACATACCTCTGGTACTGATTTTAAAAGCAGAAAAAGACCCACAGTTCGACATACTTAATAAAACACACTGTCTCCTCTACTTGAAATCTGAAACACTATTTCTCTTCCATATTAGGCCTTCGCATTTTGGCACTAAAATGTGATATTGAAAAATTTCATTTTTCAGAAGGAAAAAGACAAATTAATACAGTGGAATTTGGCTCAGAAATTTTAACTTCATGTGGAGAGTTTACTTGATGTAGTTTTCTACAAGGCAATGCATCTCATAAATTGTGTGCTTGATTTACCAAGGTCCAATCCTACAGTCATTAGCTCTTCAAACTCCCATAGCATCTACTGATACAAAACTGGGTGGGGGACAGAGGGCTAGAGGCTGCTTAGATGAGCAAGACCAAACACATACTACCTTGAGAGAGACAAAAACAGCCACCAAGGGGAAAATAAATAAATAAATAAATTAATTAATTAATGAAGAGACAAACTGATTTTAGGCTACAAGGCTGAATTCTTGAATAACTAATAGAATTGTTTGTTGTCCTACTCTCATGAACTGTGTGCAATAAATGTACTAAGAAAGAAAAACAGCCCTTGAGAATCTGGATATACACAGATGAAAGCCTGCAATCACTGAAGTAGGTACATGTACTAGTGAGCTGTCCCACACCTACTCTTTTCCCATGCCTTCTTCAGAAGATGTTTGTTTGTACTATGAATCAGTGCACGGTGCCACAGAATATCCCATTACTAATAAAACCCAAAGAAGCTACAAAATGCGTTTTTTTTTTTAATTTCTGCATTTGATTAAGTTTCTTTCAAAATAGTAATTTTATCAAAGAAGGGGAAAGAAATCTGAAGACCAAGTAAAATTCTGCATTTTGATCTAAAAAATCAGACATTCCTAATGATCACAGTTTCACAGAATTGTAGGGGTTGGAAAGGACCTTGAGATCATTGAGTCCAACCCCCTGCCAAAGCAGGTTCCCTAGACAGGTCACACAGGTCGGCGTCCAGACGAGTCTTGAACATTTCCAGAGAAGGAGACTCCACAACCCCTCTAGGCAGCCTGTTCCAGTGCTCTGTCACCCTCACTATGAAGAAGTTCTTTCAAATATCAGTGCAGAACCTCCTGTGGTCCAACTTGTGACCATTGCCCCTTGTCCCATCCCCACAGACCACTGAGAAGAGGTTGGCCATCTCCCTTTGTCTCCCACACTTCAAATATTTATAAACACTGATGNGAGGATCACCTCCAGGATCACCTCCTTCGACCTTCTGGCTACACTCCTCTTAATGCACCCCAGGATCCTATTGGCCTTCTTGGCCACCAGGGCACACTGCTGGCTCATGGCCAACCTGTCACCCACCAGGACCTTGTCCACAGAGCTCCTCTCCAGCAGTTGTTCCTTCCCAGGTGTCAGACCCTAGACTTGCTGTTATTGACCCTCACCTGGTTCCTCACTGCCCAGCTCTCCAGCCTGTCCAGGTCTCACTGAATGGCAGCACAGCATTCCTGCGTGTCCACCACCCCTCCCAGCTTTGGATCATCGGGTACTTGCTGAGGGTGGACACTATTTCCTCATCAAGGTCATCGATCGATGAAGATGTTAAACAAGACCAGACCCAACACCGACCCCTGGGGAACACCACTAGTCACAGGTCTCCAGCCTGACTGATGCACTGATCACCACTATGTAACAGTTCATCTTCTAAGGAAACACAGTTTTGATTTAAAGCTTTAACCGTAATTTATTTCTTCTTCTGCAACTACTGCAGATCAATGCCATAAATTACATCTGATGTGCACCACTATAAACACATCCCCACTGACATATGTGATTTCTGTTCACAATTAAACAAACAGCCCTGGCTACTAACCAACAGGAGGACACAGGCTTTTCTGCTGTTTGACAAAGATACAGCTTCATTATTGCTAGGGAGGATGAGAAGAGTCTTATACTGTTTCTATAAGATAATATCACTGTTTCATGAATATTGTAAAAGCTAAATTAGCTACTTTGAATGTCTAAAATGCCTACAGCATTTCAATAATACTGGGAAAAGGAATGTTAATAACATGTTTGTTAACTTGTAAGTTATTACCCCAGCCCAGTGCTGTACCACAGACACATGCTGATGGCCCCTGTCCTGACAGCACCAGAAAAAGCAAGCCTCCAGGTAAAAACCTCCCAACAATATTCAAAGTCAAGTAAAGAGATTAAGTCTATTCAATTCTGCTTTCAAAACAGAACTCAACTCTCACCAAGAGCCAAAGGCTAGGAAATCCATTTAGTTTAGCAAGACTGGATGCTTAGTGACTAGAGAGAAACTAGAACACACAACCAGAGAAAGGAGCACAGGGATTACTTGGCAGTTCACGAAATCTAAACAAATACCATTTTCAGTTAACCTGTAGAAAAGCTACAAACACCTTCAAAATTATTGTTCAAGTTCCAATACATCATTCTCTTGATAAAGGAAATGGGTGTTTTCTGAAAACTGGTTTCATTTGGATTCCCATTGCTTGGCTCTTTCTGAAGTAAGCGTGAATTCCTGCTAAGCTGTGGTTCACTAACAGGGGGCAAGTGAATCCAAGACATGACTGTAAAACTCCTATATTGCTATTTCCTTATCCCTTCATTCATAACTTTTTTTCTGCATTATAGCTTGTATTTCAGCTGAAAAGGCCAGAAAAAGTAGGCTTTAACAAAAACATGAAAGAGAATCATTATGTCATGAAGCGTGTAGCCAAGGCTTCTCTGCATGGAAAAGCAAAGCGCGCCTGCACGCCCTTCAGAGTGCTGTGTGATGCTTTTCACACGTAGCTCTCAAGGATATGGCATCAAGCCAGTCAGTCAAGGAAGGAAACCTGCTTTTATTAAATGCAATCAGTTACAGAGGATTGTAACTTCCCAAAGAGTTTCACTGAAAGATTATTCTTGCATGAAGTGTTCTACACTGAGTGTCAGTAACTGCTGCTGTCATATCAATGCAAACAGACCAGAACATCTTATCTTGAGCTTGTAACAAACCTATCACCACTGGAGCTAATCAGCTAAACTTCTCCAAGTGTAATGCAATCGTGCCCATGATTTCAGAATGCAATCACCACTCAAAAAAAAAAAAAAAAAAAGACACATACCACATAACTTCACATCTACACTTCTTCATCCTCTACCATATCTAAAGGATTATAGGCTGTCATTGTGAACTCCATCTAATGCTTCGTCACATAAAATTCAAATTTATCACCTGTAGTTCAAAAACTTGGACATAAAAATATCACCAAAAATCAAATTTTGCAGCATAATGGGACAGGACTGCTCAGGACACAAGCAAGTTTTTTGCTATGACAAAATTAAAAGATGGGCAACATAACTTCTCCCACACTTGAAACACTGCCAGTTAAATTAAAAAAAAAAAACAAAAAACAACAGAATATTAAGATGTGAAAATGTTAGTTCTTCAACTTAGAGACAAAACCCTTAATAGGAATGCACTTCAATGCTTATATCAAGTCTGAGCAAAAATCTTCAACTACTCCAAACAACCATTCCCTGTTTCCAGCACTTTTTATTTAGAAATTTTACCATGACTTTTTTCTTTTCCTTTGTGTGCTGTTTTGAAGTAAACTCCCAGTGAAACATCCTGTTTTCTTGTAGGGGAATATGAAAGAACACTTCCCTAAGAGAGAACACTTTCAGTTCATTGAATTACTAAGATCAATAGATACTATAAACACAACTATTCTTAACAAAATATTTAGGATACTCACAGCTGAAACATCTGTAGACAAGCAAACATTTTTAGTAGTTATGTACCAAAAACAACCAACTTTTTTTAATAAACTGCCAGGATAACTTTTTTTTTTTTATTATTATTATTAATTGGGTTGTTAAGTGCACCAAAATAGTTACTAGAGTCCCAGAATAAAAGTTAAAACCAGTACGGGACATATAGATACAAGTCATTGAGATCAAACTATGCAACTGTGGGATTTACAAAGACATTTTCAGTTGCAAGACACTCACATTATTTGTAGGTTGAACGCTGCACAAACCCAAATAAAACAGTGATTTGATCTTCATTTCCATTTTCATGGTGATACTAATTACTTTGCATAAATAACTAAGAGCAACTATTGGCCCCCTGGACTTAACATCTTTTTTTCTCTCCTCATAAGAACAAAGTGTTCATCACAATTTTCTTGTATCTTAGGGTATTTTTTTAGATCTTGAAAAGAATTAGCAATGTCCTTTTAATATTCATTACTTCAGTTTCCCTTGTTTGATATAATTCATTAGGACTTTTTATTGTGGCCATAAATACCCTGCACTCCATAAGTATCTTGCCTTACTCCATAATGGTAAAACTACCAAACCAGGCCCTAAACTGCTTTCAAGTTCAAAAGTTTATTCATATCATAAACACCCCACTGCTTTTCCTTTTGTTCTGAATGGAAGCAAAATAAATGCAAACAAGGCAACTATATGCACAAAGGCCAGTTTACACATACAAGGAAAGCCAGATTTAACAACAAGCAGTTTCAATAAATATTGCATCCTCTGACATCAGTATAATCTGTTGAATACAAACATGTACAAATTTATTTCTGCAAAAATCAGAAGTTTTTGAAGGCAATTTATAAATAGACACAAGTCAACAAATACTGACCTTTAGCATGTGACTTTTGTGATCTTGATGCTCATTGCAATGAGGTCAGAAGGCTATCAAGATAGTTTTATCTTAAACCGATTCACATAGCTTTTATTTATTAACAGTATTACCTGTTAAACTATAAGTCTTGAGTGGAAGCTTTTGTACTACATATTTGGAATGGGAAGTTTCTTTATAACCTGAAACACTTGAAGTTGATGCCAAATTTTATACCCTATCTTTCTAACACTCATCACTGCTCTGAGGGATGATACTTCACCAATCTATTTAAAGGGTGCACATACTCTAAAATGAATCAGTTCTGTCATAATATCTGGAATTTTATGTAGTAGAATGACTCAAAATCCAATACTTTCACTATTTCCATCAACTCTTTCTGAAGGGATATTTATCTTGAGATGCAAAGTGAAATGTTTTCAGTTGTTAGTTATTATTCACAGCTGGGTTCCTGTAGGAACATTTTGTGCATCAGTGTTGCCATAGCAATTACTATAGAAACCCCTGAATGCAATGGAGCAAAACCTGTTGAAAGTATCCTTCCATTAAAGCTGCATTCAGAATAGACAGAAAATGTTCACTTGTCTCTACTCCTGCCAACAACAAATTATATTTTCTAGTCTCTTCGATATAAATACACTAACCACATAAACTACATCGCTGTAATTTCAGCTGAAGACTATTTTCCCCCCCTCCAAGATATTCATCACTATTATGGTTCCTCTGAAACTTTTTTTAATGCCATGTCTTCAAATTAGGGTGCATTTATCTTTGTTCTTACCCTATCTGATAGCTATTTCTATTTGTGTTTCAAAGAGGCATGTTAATTAGGTTTAGGAAGTAGACATATATTACAGTATTTCATTATAAAAATGGAAAAGTTTACTAATTATAAAAAGAGAACGGACATTTTCAGTCAATACAGAAGGCATGAGAGCAAGACAATATTCCCACTTACTACAGCAGCTGAAGTGAGAGCCATAAACCACAAGGGGAGAAATCAAACTAATGTTGATTTGATCAGTGATGATGCAAAGTTATTTACTGCTTCCTTTCTGGTTATTGATACCAGAACTACTGTTTGTAGCCATCAGACAGGAATATGAGGTAAATGGTCCTGCTTCTGAGAATATGAAATGTGTTTCTGAAGACAAGCTGTTGGATTTTTTCCAAACACTTATACTATTTCATTAGATTAATAAAATAGGATTTTACTTTCTGTCCGGCACTTCTTACTTCCAAATGCTTAAAAAAATGTTCTATGTTTTCATGGAAAGTAACATGAAAGGAGTTCACTTCATCCAGTACTCTCTCCACCTTCAACTGAAGTGGGGCCTTTTGCATTAAACATTGACTATTTAATGATGATGCAATATGTATTGATAGCATTGTTTGTCTAATAGCCCTACAGACAGATCTCCTAACAGTGACAACTTCATGCAGAGACGTGGTGAGACAGTGGCTTGGGAGAAGTGGCACAGCAGTGAAGAACATACAAGCCTGATGCTCCAGCACAGAGTCTTTGTTAGGGGTAAAGATGAACGATAAGCTGCTTTCTCATTCTTAAGACAGTAAAGAGGCATCAGAATTAAGCCAAGCACCAGCCACATCCTATGTGGGGCATGTGACTTCGTGATCTCAGTCAGAATGCAAACACCAGGCTCAGTGCTTAGCATGCATGATAACAGGAGAGCCATCATCTCGTGGCAAGCAAACACCGCTTAGTCCTGCGCTCACCCGAGCTGACTCTGCAAGAGGCAGATCTGGTGAAGATTGGTTTCCTGTGGAAGCAGGCCCTACATCTCAGAACACTCTGTGTCTGGTTACCTCTGTGACACCCCAGCCATGAAGACTGTGATGAATTCAAAGCAACATACTGCTGGTGGGCGCCTGGCAAGAGAATGTCAAACAGTACCATTCCGGCAGCGTTCCGTTCCTCACAACGGGGTACAAATGGGGTCTCTCACCTCCACCCGCCCACAGCCATGTTAAAATTGAGTTTAATCTGTATCAGATCTGATTCTTTTTATTTTATTTTTTTAAAAATGAAACTGAGAAATGGGTTGAAAAGTTACTGGCAAGAGACAGACGGCACAGTCATATACCATTTCCTGGGGAAACTAGGCTCTCTTTAAACCACACATACACATCTTTCCACAACTCTGACTTTTCTAAGTACCTTATTAAGCTAAGTAAATGGTTTCATAACTGCCATCCCCCTCTCCTCCTTTCATCCTGCTGAGAAAGATAAAGGTTTGAGGGTTTTGGTTTTTTTAAACTCAAAATGTGTCATAGTTTTTTTTTTTTTTCCAGTGAATCTATGGAAAAGGAACAAAGTCTGTTCTTACTTTAAATTACCATAATGAATCAACTATCCTATGGGGGGTGGGGGTGGGCACTGACTTTAAACTGAAACATGATCAAGACTTACATCTTTGTTCTAGTATAACATGAAGTGTTGTAGTATACATGTAGCAAATGAGTTCTGTGAGAACAAGAATTTGCCTTACACTGCATTTGAGATCTAACTGATTGCTGCAAAAATATTATGGCATTAAATTATCATAGAAGACATTTATTGTAGACACGTTCTGTTATCATGACTGTAAATCTCTGCATATCAGATTACAATGTTTAATAGACAACACATTAAAAAAGTGGGTGTTACACCACCTTTACAACAGCTTCACACAACAACCTTTCCATTCTTAAAGAATTCTCAAAGCGCATGAGTCACTGTGGAAAGAACCTGAAATTCTAGATATTTGACTGCCAAATACAGGTAGGGTGAATAACTGAGCTTGTTTTCCTACACAAGTTAGTACTGGCAAGCAAAGAAATTCGTGTCCTTTGTTAAAGTTCCCACTTCACAAAGTTTGTTACAAAGCAAGACAACGAGCGTCTACACTGATCCCAAATTTTACCCTGTATTACAGGTTCTGTTTACCTGAGCAATTTTTAAACTGCTAGGTTGGGCTGAGAATAAGGGTTAGCAGTTTCCTCTGAGGAAACAGCTTGCTGTTTCACCAGACTACTAACATCCATTCCTCATCCATTCATCTAGTAGATGCAAAATCCTAAATCAACTATGATCTGATGATGGACAAGGCAGTTCGTGAGACGACCAATACCTTGGCAAAAGAGAGTCACAGGTTCCTTGCTGGGAAAAAAATAATAATAAATATATATATATATATGGATCCCTGATTAAAACAGCCTGAGTTGACATAGTCAAAGAAATAATAGTCCAGATGTTTGACAGAACTTGACAACAAAACCCCATTTCCTTTAAATAAGGACAACACAGATTCAGAATCCAAAACACAATTCTACCACTACTAGAGTCCTTTGTCAATCTTCCTGCCTGCTGTCTGTGACAATTATGTGTTCCTGTAGGTAGGTCTCAGCTGCTGAAAGGCTGGAAGCAGGAGCACAGTAAGATGTGATAATGTTTTTCTCTTTAGTGCTTTTTCGAAGAACAAACATTCATAGACAGTGTCCTCAGGGAGGCAGGGGCAGCTGCTTCAGTTGGTTGAAGTTGCCACATTAATCAAGCAATATAAGAAACCACTATTCCATTTATGACCACAAAATTACTGATTAGTTTTTGTAAACTGCAGTGTACAGAGTAAAAGAACATTTGGCAGTTGTCTCTTGTAAGCAGGCTATTCCAGAGTGATAAAATAGAATCACAGACCGGTTTGGGTAGGAAGGGACCTCAAAGCCTAACCCCCTGCCACGAGCAGGGACATCCTCCACTAGACCAGGCTGTCCAAAGCCCCATCCAACCTGGCCTTGAACACTTCCAGGGACAGACACAGTTTTCTGGGCAGCCTGTGCCAGGTCTTCATCACCCTCACAGGGAAGAGCTTCTTCCTATTGTCTAATCTAAACTACTCTCCTTCAGAGTAAAACAATTACCCTTGTTCTATCACTATGAGACATGATAGTGGCCCTCTATCCTACCTCCTCAGGTTGACAGGAGAAAACTATGCAAAGGACAAATAAGTAAGACACTGCTGGTCACAAAAGCTCAGCTTTTCACAAGCATCATACATACACACTATGATCAAAATCACAGAGGAATACCCTTCAAAGAGGAGAAGAAATGGTTCAGGTGCTAGAAGAATTTACCTTTTCCATACCTTGATACAGATGCCAAAACACTACCAGGAAGCCAAGTTTTGCAATATTAAGTCCTCCAAAAGAAAGGACAAATACTAGTAACAGACAGAAGTTTGCCAAGCCTTACATGGAATTAAAACATTATATATTTTTTAAAATATGTTATCATTTATACAGAAACATCTATTCACATACCACTGGAAAATACAGCCCCCTACTGTGCAAACTCTGACACCTGTAACAGTTACCTCTCTGTCACTGTGCTTCATGCTCTTCATGTAAGTTAGTGTGTACTCTCTTATTTACATACAAGATCCTGATGGTGAGCAATAACAAAAGAAATTTCCTCACAACTCTCCCACTCCAGTAAATAGAAAATGCAAAGATTCTGAATGAACAGGTATCGAGTAGCCTATGCACTGTAATACATATGAGAATCTTCCCTTTACTTTAAACACAGGGAGGGGAATTATTACTTGAAAAAAAAAATCAGGTTGTAAATGGTAGAAAAAAGTACAAACATTACATATACAAAACCATTCTCCAAATATAATTGGATGTAATTCAGAATGAGAAAAAGGTTGCGATTAATTTCAAAGCTCTATGGAACTGGAATGGAAAAGAATCAGTTAAGTACTTTATTACAGAATATGTGACCAGGCAAACAATAGCTTGTGCCAGATGAGTCACAGATTAAATAAGAATCACTAAGAAAGGAAAATTATTTTTAATCACAAGAAATAAAGACTATGAGAAAAAGGTGTTATTTAATCTTAATCAACCATGTGATGCCAAACATATTTTAGATAGCTTTATCTCCCAAAGAATTTATCAGAAATATGCTATAAAAGAGGTATTGCCATTGATTAACTGGATTGCCACGTCATGTTCTGACACATTGGAAGGCAACAGTTGGAGGGGTTTATTAGCATTCTGTTATTTCAGCAATAATAAGCCAGCAGAGTAGCAAATAAAAGTCCGTGTTTAATGATAAACCAGTTTAGCTTCCTAAATCCTCAATTCTCTTCCTGCTTCATTTGTACATAAATGGTGGAGATTTCTTAACATTTTCTGTTTCACTGTGGAATGTCCCCATGTTAACACAGAACAGGGGAGAAAGCTGAAAAAGTTACTTAGATCAGTTGTCAGTTCAGAAAAGGATCATATATCTGAGTTAAGAAAAAAAACCCAACCACCATACAAAAGTGTGACAGATGGAACAGAAAGGGTGCTATATAGAAGGGTACTGTATAAGTGTATCAACATTTCCCTTTCAATACAAATAACTTATTAGTTTTAAAACAAATCTCTTACTGACATGTAGTTGACTACGGATTTAAGTTAGACAAATAACAGGTATGAAAGGGCAGGAAACATGCCTAAACAGGCCCTGTTGCAACATGCCAGATCCAAATTCTGCTGTAGTAACAAATAATGCAATATAAACTTTTGGATGTGAAAGTTTTTATGAAATTGCAACAATAAAGTTGTTACAACAGTCTATTAGAGAGAACTCTAAATTCGAGTGCAATTGTTGGGGAATTTTTAACCTACCTAGTCACATGCAATTTGCATTTTAATCTGAGGACCATATACACACTATATAGCTTTTAAAATAAAGCCATCTTAATTTTACTTTTCTGTATGGATTGGAGTGGGAGATACACCGAAGGAAAAAAAAAGAAAAAAAAGAACTATTTTCAGCATAATTTTCCCTTATAAATGAGAGGTCTTTGAAACTAAAGCTTCTCCACACTCAGAAATATAACCATAATTGAATTAGCTTTTTAAAAATATACCTTTACAATCAATTTTTTAAGTGACAACATAACTGGACAGCTAAGTTCATATGGTTAGCTTCTGGCCTTCACCACTGAATCCGAACCGTGACAGAGAAGCAATGATACAGCAAGAAACAGGAGTTTTGATGCCACTAGAGAAGGTCACCTTTCTGAATTTTAATTTATGGTTCTTACAATGAAACTGAAGTTCAAAGTCAGGGGGGAAGCATGCTCATTAAGGAAAAGTCATGAGTATGTTACTTCCCAATGAATTTATCAGGCTACCATTAAAAAAAAGAAAGCCTCTGCATTAAAAGGTAAACTCAAAGCTCATTATCAAAGTACATCATGTCAGAAATATTTCTTTAAAATCCACAAATAAATAAGCAAGGTCAGATCTTATTTCATTCTGTGCATCCACAAATTCATTATATATAATCAGGACTCTTGAATATGAATGCCTACATTTGCATAGATAGATGAAGCATATATATATATATATATGCACGTGCACATTTAGGTATACATGTCTAAAACATAAGTGGCCATTCTGAAGCATTTGCACGTATTTTTCAATACTTTGCTCTTTAGTCATGCACTCTTACTGAGTTTCTGTTCATAATGACTTTAATGAGTTATTAGTATTAGCCGGGTTTTCTTTGACACATCAGAAGCAGCAAATCCACAGATTTTGCTGAGGATTTCCCTACGCGGACTTAAGGCAATTTAACACTTTACTACAGAAAAGCACTCTCATATCCAAGAGATCCTCAGGTGACCAAACATATTCAGCTTGAAAGATACATATTCAAATCATCCTCTCTTACAACACTTATCTACAGAAGTTTTCATTGTCCACAAGAAAATGCAGTTATCAATTCACATATCCTATATTAAAGAGACATGTAATTGAAAAAGCTGGTGGAACACAATAGTCACAAACAAGCATGTCAAGAGATGCAATGCCAATAGAATTTATTTGAAGTTTGACATATTGACAATATATATATAATCATATGTACAAAATGCAGACAACAGTTTTACCCAAGAAATTAGGGCGTTATGTCCCCAAAAAACCCCAAGCCTCTTCATAGAAGACCCCGCTATTACCCTCAAGAAGCAACCTTAGCCCAGTGAAACGGCTTGTGAGACAAGCCATACCTAACTCTCACCTCTGCTCGTGTCTGGTCATGCAGACCCAGAGTAAAGCTCTGGGCGGGTAAGGAGAAGAACCAGAAACCAGAGGGACACCGGCAAGTTCAACACCGGCAGCACCTTGTTCTGAGGACCGGCTAAGAGAACCGCCGTTTTCCATGTCAGATCAAGCCTGCCATCTGGTGGGAGTCACACGCAGGCCAGCATGCGACCTGAACGGGTTCGTTCGCTCTTCTTAAGGCAGCAATCAAGATATTTTTGATCCCATCCAGGATGAGGAAATGTAATCCGCACCAAGTTTTGCAGGACATGATGATTAAACATATGTTTAAACTTGTATTTGCCTCTGGGGCATATTTTCTTCAGTTACAAAGCCCATTTCACATGTGCATGAGATTTAAGTCAGCAGTTGGCAGCTGCTCTTGCTTTAACCATTTCAGTACGGTCTCATCTCTCGCTGTTTCTGGGTGTGCTACAGGAGCAAATATGAGTCATCCTCTCCGTGTTCTACTCGCTCTCCTAGATCTTCATCCACTTCCTTTAAGGGACAGGCTCTCAGGCTGCAAATCCCGAAGCAAATTATTTCTTCATAACAATTTTCAATTCTACTACTCCTTTTAAGGACAGAGAAGTATATTAAATAAACTGGGAAAATTAGGTGAGATAGAAGAGATTTTTTTTTTTAAATCTGTTTTGTAAATATATATCTGCTTTACTGAAAGTCTATCATAACTGTTAGGTTATACTAAATATCCTGAATATTCTTCACCTTTCCAAGAGGAGTATTTCCTTTCTTTGCAAAAAGACATTAGTAAAAACCAGCTAATTCAAAGTCTCTTGCAAATAAAATTAATTTCATCTAGCAACCTAAAGTGTTAATCTGCAATTTATGGGACTTCCTTTTTTCAAACACTGTAACCTTGTATTCTCCAAACATCATTGTGCCTTTTGTAACCACAAACATCTGCAATTAGACTGCACTTGACTAGAGCCATTTTAATTCAGTTCATCAGGATGACTCATTTCTACTGATTGAAGGAGGTTATAGAAGAAGCAGAGAAAGTTGTTTAACTGGTTTCTCTTCTCACTAATTCCAGGCACATAATTCTTCCCTCATCACTTAGCAGCTGGCAAAAGCTGCAACAGAATTATGATGATTTGTGTCATGAAACCTTACTTCCCACCAGGAGAGGAGTCAGCTTGAGTACTTGCCTGTCTTTAAGTATGCAGCTACCCTGTTCTGATCCTTATTAAGGAGGAAGAGTTATGTGATTAAAGCCACATGCATTAAGGTAAGATTTTTGACTGCTCAGCACTGCTTTCCTATCTTAGTTTTATTCACATTGCAGTCATGGACATGTCAGTTCAAGCATCTTTTAATCTCAGTTGACTCTGTTTTTTAAATAACAGGTGGAAAATAAATAAATACATAGCCTCAAATAGAGTTTGACAAATACCCTATAATAACTACTTTTGCAATATCAGAGTTTCCAAATTTTAAAGCTCAGATAAAAGAATAATCAACAGACCTTAACATAACCCATGTGTTTAGAGACTAATCTGATATTTAGCCACTGGGCAAATGTTCACTCTAGAACCATTTTCCCTAAATAAATATAATTACATTGAAAGCTAGCTGTGTCATTGTAAACTTGGTGGGTCCTGCATAAGTGAATAACAAAAAAATAGGCTTAGCTCAGCAACAGCTGTTAAGAACCTAGAGTTAAAAAAGTGAGGAAGCCCTTCACAATTCTAAAGGCCATAGTATGCCCATCCACTATGGATGTGTTGTAAGAGAAATCCTACATAAATACAAACAGGGATGTCATATGTTTTCTGGAAAGCCAGAGAGTGCAGCTAACAAACATTCAGAGCAGCCTGAGGCTGCCCCTCCTCCATCTACCTTCCTTTTCCCACCTGCATGCTAGCTTGTTTGAAATGCTAACCTGCATTTCTTGATTTTCTTCCACCCAGTATTTTAATTTCTTTTTTCTTTGCTTTCCTGTTTCTTATTCCTCCCCCACCCCTTTGCCTCCCCTTGCCCCCCATCATCTGTGAAACAAAACAATTTCCTCCTAAAGAAAATATACTGTTAGAAGCAGGTTAACAACATTAGTGCCTTCAGAACTCTAGCCATCTTTTCAGCAGAAAAGCTTTTAGGTTTTACTCTTAATAATTTACTCACAAGTTAATTTTAAAGTCAACAGAACATCACAATTATCAGAATATTAAACAAACTGGTTACTATACCAATTTTAAATATTTTTGGTGACATGTGGTATACGGTACTTGAGAACTGACAACAGATTTTATTCTGTCTGTAGCATAGGTCTTTATCATTCTTGGACAGGCTCTACACATTCTTAGCCTCATATTGTTCCAGTGAAGTCAATACTCACACAATCAGGCCAATTTGACTCACCACAGGAGCCTATGTCCTCTTTGATCAAGAAGCTACATGTGTATTTTTGAAGCGAGAAATCTTTTTCCAATTACTCAAAACCGTGATGTTCACCTGTGAAGTGTTTACAGGTCCCAGGAGACATGAATATCTGATACTACATCCACTTATGAAACAGCACCAAAAATAAAGGCCAAAATGCATTTTTATTCATAAAGCTAATATTTTAAAATAATGATTATCTAAAGAAGATAAGTGTGAAATTGGGTCAATTTACTTGACATTACCTTTTCCTTATGTGTTTTATAACTATTGTAACATCTTAGGATAAAAATCACTGGAGTCCTCATATTATAATGCTTGTTTAGTTAGTTTTAAATTTATAGATTAATTTCTTCAACTTTTAGATTTGTTTCTTCATTACCTTCTTCAGAGACAGTTTTCAGATGTATTTGCTCTAAAAGTCACAGTGACTGTCATAGAAACAGGAGAATGTTTTATATTCAGTAAACAACATGACAGAGTTGTATTTGGAGGTGGAAATGGAAAGCCAAGGCACCACAAACTCAGTCATGAGAGGGATCCAGAACCCCAGATTTCAATTATTAGTTTTAAAAAGCTGAAATGCTTCCTGACTTAATCCTATGTAAAAAGAAAAAGAAGATTTCAACCAGTCTAGAGTTAGCACGTTATAAATCCACATACAGTAACAAACCCTGGAATTTTTCCAATTCCCCAGCACATTTGTTTTGACAGACAAGATGCCAGCCAAGCTATTTTCATAGTAACCATAGATTAATTGACACAGTTCCCACTTACTCCCTTATCTTCAGTTCCTTTCTTGCAGTTCTCAACATTAAGAAAATGAGAATTTGCCAAATCAGTAGCTTCTCAAATTTTGAGGCTCTCAAGTCCTTCTTTGTTCAAGCACCGTTCCCTACAAGCTCAGAAAGTGAACGGTCATAACATGAGCAGCACTGGCTGAATTCCTTAGTATTCCTCTTTATTGAGAACAGCCTCATTTGGTTCACACACCAACTCTGCTGTGGTGCCCTCTAGTTATCAGACATTCACAGCAGTTGCACTTGTACTGCTGCTACCAGCATTTTGTTTGCCACTGTAATCTTGATTATGCAAGTTGGGTGGGAAAAGCACCAGAAGCAAGTGAAGCACTGCAAGTTTGAGAATTCAAATAACTTCATCTTGTAGAGCTACCAAACTACACAGGTGCAAAACACTGATGAAACAATGGCTGAATGTGGCTACAAAATCTAATTGGGAACAGAGCAGATACTTCTGGAATTCAAACTTCTAATAGTAACTAAATTCATTGTAATTTCAGATGGGTTTGTTTTGGTTTTTTTTTCAGAAGCTTTTTCATATCACACCATATTCTGTTCTGACATTAGCTCCAGAGAAAGAAAGCAGAGCAGGTTTCAGAGGTCCTCTTCATAGTCAGTGAAGTAGTGAATCCATAGAATTCCCAAAATCCATTAGCATTTTGGAGCAAATGAAATTAAGATTTCTTCCTTCTTGCACTCCTTCCCAAGGACTTCAAAATTCTAGTGAGCACCGTGTGACCAATTAAACTTTGTATTATATAAAGTTACACTATAATCTTCTGTAAAAAGGGAGACAGTAATTTAGTTGACTATTATGTATTTTCATTTTATAATTCATCATTTAATTTATCCCCAATATAAAGAAATCATGCCACAAGTATTTATGGCAGCTTTAACGCAGAATACTATGCAACAGGTTCTTTATGAGAATAAAATACTCACTGGCAGTCACTGAAACATCACTTGCTTTTTGTAAACAAAGTATAAATCCACAAAAGTTCCCAACTTTAAGGGATGGGACAAACAAAACAATTTGGACTTACCACCTTAAAATAACGCACCATGCTTTTACTGGTCAAAGTACACAACATTCACACAAGGCATGGAAATTCAGTCACAGCACTTGAGAAACTTCACAACATACTCATTTTATGTGGGTAATTCCACCACAGATTTGTTGTATAACATTAAAGTCTTAAAACATTAAAATATTAACTGTACCTACGTATTGTTCACATTTTAAAATAAAATATCAAATTGTTCACATTTTAGCAATAATTTATTCAAGCAAAAGCATTAAGAACTTTCTGGTGTCTAGAAGTAAAAGGCACCCCCAGTCAATTATTTACTCTTTCCTGTTTCTAGGGGGTCTAAATACAAGGTCTTATGCAGCATCAAAGACTTTTACATGCATCATAAGTGATGTTTAAAAGGTAGATATTATCTCGAGCAGCACTTTTGATTTGAGTGAATAATTTATAATGTTACTTCATTATAAGTATATGTTCTTAATCTTCCTATGACTAATACCAGTCCTTACTAATAGGCACAATTTCATGAAAATAAAATGACTGAGAACCTATCAGAACTTCAAAATATATCGGGAATCAGACAATGAAAAAACCAGTCATAAATGTGATGGAGTGATGCAGTGTAACATAGCATTTTGTTTGGCTTAGAAAACATTTATTCAGCTCTTGTACTCACAAGCCTCACAGTGCCAAGAGAAAAAGATTTTAGAAAACTTCAAATACATTCCACATAGATCTAAATTAAGTTTTCACCATTGTGTTTACTGCACCCACTAAGTAGCAGCTGAGTCCCAGATAGTGAAGAGCTCCAGCTAGCCACATCTTGCATTCATTATACCAGACATGCAGACTGCTGCTCAGCTGCTCAAATCAAAAGCCCAGCTACAACACTGCCAATTGCCAACACGATGCCCTCTTCACAGGGAATATTGTGGGGTACAAAACAAGCTAGCAAAAGTAAGAGTGATGTTGTTGGTTGATACAGAGATTGAAACACATTTAGGAATGAACAAAGCACACCTGAAGTTGCCTTAAAGGTTTCTAGTGCCTTGTAATTCAGCAAGCACAATTTACACTGACAACCTGGCTCTATATACCACCTCTATAACCTATACATGGTACTTCTATACAAAAAAGAGACCACAAAACCTGTGAGAATATGTATATCTGCCCACAGAAGAGTTAAATATATACTTTCCTCATAGCCAACATAGCCTACAAGTAAAAGTTTCATTCAAAATTTTCATTTCACATGTATCTTACTGAAGATACTTATCAAGCATACATGTACAGTGAGGACTACACAACCAGTCAGTGCAGATCTTTATATGCAGTGGTTATAGAAATCTTTATTTCCAAGTGTCACATAAATTACCCTATAATGTGAAACAATTCTCTGCATCTCAATGCTGCACCAAACAACTCAGTCTAGCACTGGCAGACACAAAGGGAGGGACTTGGAGAGTGTGTCTGCTCCTGCAGATGATTATATGAAATTGCAGATATTTATTTAGTCTCAGATCTCAAGGTAATTTGGAGGGGGGGAGAAGGGCAGGAAGGAAGGTAAGTATCTGCTTTGTCTTATAATTAGAATTCCTAAGCATCCTAAGATATTTAATTCCTGAAGAAGAGAACAATTTCTGCTCTAACCTCTGACTAATTTAATGAAGAATCACAGGAAGGCAATGTTTAAAAATATTGGCAAGTATGATAATATATTTCAAAGAAATTGTAGGTTAATACAGGTAATACAGACAAGTGTTGGGGGCAGGGGAGTGGGGAGAGCAGGACAGACACAACCAAAGGCAAATCAAAGGCAATTAGACAAGTAAATTCTGCTAATTTCAACCACATTTACCTAAGTTCAATTACACATTTGGACCAAATCATACCATTCATTCAGGATACTCTAATATTGGATAACATTAATTGTTCTCCCCAGGAATTTTAGTTGACATTACCAAGAATTGTCATGAAGCATTACAAAGAAATGCCATAAAGAAATTGAAATTATATTGCTGGATACCACAAGTGAGACAACAACTATAAGAGGCAACAAGCAAAGTATCAGTATGTGGTAATTCCTTCTACAAGCCATCTTCATCCCACCCCTTCATGTGAAGATTCTGTTCCTAGTTTTGAGGATGTTCCAGGAATTGTAGTAGAATAGTGGGAGACATTTAAAAAGAAACAATTTACCAGGTACAATGATGCTGTTAACTTAATCTCACATTAAGAAAAAAAGATTCTACATGATTTCCCAACAAGCATCCAGGTGGAAACATAACATTCATTTGCTAATACTCCTTTAATTCTTTAGCTTTTCAAGAGTATTAAGTACAAAGAAACAGTGTAACAGAACCCTAGCTAAACTCTAGCGAACAACAGCAAGTAAAAATCTGCAGGTCCCCGATAAAAGGCTCTTATTAACAAAGCTGAAATGGTTTTCATCCCTTCTCAACAACCTGTTCTCTTCAGGAAAGCACCAAACAAGGTGCTAAAACTTACATAGCCACTGGCAGTTTTCACAAAAAACTGTCCTGAGCATATGCATTTGTCCACATCTACCATAGAACAGCAGGATATTTTTTTCTCTAAGATACTAATTTTTTAAGATAAAACTTTGTAGCATCTCCTAGAGCACAAACCTCAGGAGACCACAGTACTGAAGAGTACTAGTGAGAGCATTGCACAAGTGTAGCAAAAGAATTGGGAGATTAAGACATTTGCCATATTTTTTCATGAGTACAACTGCTGCACTGTTGAAGTGAACAGTTTTTCCATTGCACATCCCCATCACACCATGTCCCATGGTCATCTGCTAAAAACCCAAAACCAAAACAAAAAATTATTTCCCTTTCACATTCTCTATTGTTAAATAACACAGAATTTGTGCAAACAGTTGTAACAAATAATTCTTAATTTTAAAACTACATCTCCCAATATTGAGGTCTGTTAGCCTCTTGGAAAATTAGAAGTACAGCTTACCAAACTTGTTGTTCTTCCATTCCTCCTCTGGCACACTGGTTTACTACAGCAGGGCTACTCATGGTAAGTGCTGCGCCTTCATTATTCATTTTTTTTCTACAAAGGAACGCCATAAAAAAAATATTAAAAATTCTATGTAAGTGAAGAATCTGTTTACAAATTCACTAAAAACCCAAAACTTTACCACATGAACATTTAAGACCAAATACAGCATGTTTTACTCACTTAAGTAAAAGTCCTGAATCAATGGGATTAATTAGATGAATACATTGAGAAGGATTTGGCAGTTTTGTGGACTTGCTATTTTGCCAAACTCAACACTGATTGTCTTTTGTTTACTCTTCTGAATACAAGCCAAGAGAGTTGATGTCAGCAAGCCTGTATCCAGGGCTATGCAGAGCGTCAGTTCTGTTAATTCAGAGCAGCACTCACAGTTACCACTGCCATGGAATGAGACACACAACACTGAGGAGAAAAATTCAATTTCTGATATGTAAAAATTTACAGAAACCTTTTAGCATATTTTAATAACTTAAGATCACACTTTGCTGATTTGCAGAAAGCAACCTTTCATGGCTGAGTTCACTCAAAAACCAGCACACTTATTCAAATCCTGGCAATAGCAATCCTCAAGCTACAATGCTTCCAAAAGGTCTATATGGCCAAAGGTGTTAGAAATAAACAACTCAAACATTAAGAACAAATGAAGTCTCTAGATTAGGCAAGTTAATTTCAGCATAAAACATCATTTTCTGATAACAGGATCCACAAAGTTAACATGGAACTTCTTATCTACAGCTTCCCTCCCACCCTTTTAAAAGGGAGAGAGGGTGAAAAATATATTTTTTAGTCAAAGTCATCTTATTTTACTTGATTTGACATTGCTTTCTATTATGATCAGCACAAAGACCTAATTGATTAACAGAGAACGGGTTCAACTGTATATTACGGTCTTCTAGAACACAGCCAGAAAATAGGCTGTGCTTGCCAAGATAATAATCCCTTGCATTTTGCAAGAAGATATAAAGAAACATTAAAAATCTGGTTCGACCTGTGTGTGAAGTGTGGGTCAAAATCCAACTTTACAGTCACAGACAGCATGAAAAGTCAAATACAATCCCTGTGTCCCATCAGTAGCAGACAGATTAGGTTGATCTTCTGAAATAAAGTACTTTGAAGAGAATGTCAGTCTGTGTTTCAAAGTTCTGCCCATGCAGGAGCAGTTAAACAGCCCTAGAAAGCACATTTGTCAGACAGAAGTCTCAAAAAACAACAATCCAAATTTGTCCTGACTGGTATGAATGTATGCTTTTTGCATCCCCTTTTCTGGGAACAGAACATGCAACACTGCCACTCCAGAGAAAACAGAATGGACTTATAAGAATAGGTCCTTAATTTTACAATTTATTTTTTTTAAACTACATTCCTTTCTATTACAGGAGATAAAAATTCTGCACAGTCTCTTTCCGAGCAAATTTTTTTTTCTTGAAATCTTGTTTTGCAGATCTGGAATACTATTCTGAAAGGGAGAACAAAAGCCTCATCTCTGAGGGCAGAAACAGACACCATTGGCCATCTGACCTCTTTCTGGATTAGTGCCTGACCACAAATTCACTCCTGATTCTGAAGATGGATCGCTTGGAAAAACTCAAAGCTAAGAAGTTAAAATAAAAAACAAACCACCCCCCCTCTCCCCAAACTAGTAATTCTAGAAGTGGCTTGGCAGTAGCACGTGTTGAATGTTAAATTATGACTTGCCTCCCTAAGCCTGTAACAGTGCAGGAAGCAGGGAGTTGTTCTTAAATATGTTTTGAAGGAGGAATGCAAGAGTTCACACTTAAACATCTGCTAAGTTCTCTCTTTCAGAAAGTGATTTCCTGACATGGCAAATTAAAACTTTTCTTTCAGTAAGAAAAACTTTTCTTTCTACTCTACACTGGGAGAGCCCAGAGGCTTCAATGATCATGCAAGTTATGCCAACAGGAGTTCCACCTCCTCTTACAGTCATTCGCATTGGCAAGATCAAAAGTTGGAAGTTGAAAGATTCAAATTAGAAAACCACAGTTTGCCACTCCAGAAAAGCAAAGTTAAACAAAAATCTGTTCACTTCTGAACTAGCATTACAGCAGTAAAAGTGACTAAAAAGCTATTTTCATCACTCCACCCCGACCCTTAGAAGCATCTAAGCAAATACTCTGTATGTATCTCTGCATTATGACTTCCACACTGGAACTAGGGTAAAACCAGAGGACAGAAGTGACAAAAGTTCCTGTGTTAAGAACTTTCCAGTGAGCAATTGATGATAAAGGTTAAGAAATATCTAACAGAAAATAAATGAAGTATGTCATAGGCCAAATTTATGTTCTTCCATGTTCCATGAAGAAAACCACTCGAAGTAATAGAGAGCAGAATGCATCCCATCAAACTTCTCAACTCCTTATGGTCCCAATCTAATACCTGAAAATGTCAGTAACACATTCTACTCCTTCCCCTCAACAACCTCAGGATCTTACAAAAATCTGCTTTCAGATGGTGTTTTCTGTAAGATAAAATGATCAGGATCAGCATTTATTTGTTCTGACAGCAAGACCTCCCCCATCACCCTTCAGCAAGGTGTCCATGTGCTGGATAAGTCAGCAGGCTTTCTGGCTACCAAGAGTCGCGTTTTTTCAAGACACATACTCCTGCAGTCCCCACTACTCACTCTCCAGTAATATGAGAGTTCTGCAAAGTGACCCACTAACTAAACAATGGACCCTTCACTTACACATGTGGAAGGGTGTAACAGCCAGCTGTGATACAGTGGTGGACAAACATCCTTCCTCGCTGACAAACGGAGATGGAGAATGCCACCTGGTGTGCCTGGCCCTCTCCTGTCCTCTGCACTGTAGCAGCTAAGATGTGAGCACATCAAACATCACTACCCTCTCACTTTTCACCCAGGCCAACAGATAAACAAGGTTTCAGCTATACCAACCATGTAATCCCTGCCTGCTGCAGCATAAACTCTTGGGAACTCTTAAGTATCTTGAATTACTTTTGTCTATATATGCCAGTGCCTTTCAAATCATGCTCTTACATCCTTCCTGCCTTCTGAGATGAAGGAGATGGGTACAGTCTTGAGACCAACTGTCAGTTCAGCACTGCCAGTCTACAGCAACTCTCATTCAGAGGCTGGACATCAGTGAGTCAGACAAAATTCTGGAAAACCATCAAGGATGCTCTTTTGTCATCCTTTTCCTGACAGCAGGTCTGCACAGGTCCTACTTCACTCTACCAGAAACAGCAGGTAATTAAACAGCTGATCCCTACATTACTGACATGTTTTATGGCCTTATCAAAATACCAGAAGTCTTTTTTTTTTAGTTTCTTAACAGCAAATGAAAAACTGATATCCATCTACACTTTCTAAAGCCATGGATACCAAACATTACCACTGTTACTCTCACTAGATGAAGAATTTCAGCCTGCAGATTCTATCCTCGCTGTGCCACTGACTTCTCTTAGACTCTTTCTTCAGAATAAATAACTATTTATAAAATAGAAAAGATAGTTTATCTTTTAAGATGTAGAAGGGGATATCTTTTTTCCCCCCCAAGAACTGAGAATATATTGTGGAAGTATTTCCAGTGAACACAAACTGTTTCAGTAGGTCTTTATTAAAATATTGAATTGTTCTGTTGAGGAAATAAGTTCTTGAAAGGCTTAAACTCTACAAAAATACCTTTTATATTCAACACAAACTACACAAAATTAAAGCTAAAACTGACATAGTAAATTTTTGCTTGGAATATACTGATGTCTGATTGATTTAAACAGAATACTAAAAATATCCTCAGTAATTAGACCCCAGTAATAATGACATCTTACAAAATTAAATGCAATACAAGAAGCAGAGGAACAATGTTCAGGAAAAAAATCTGCTAATCACAGGTGCTTCTTTCTGTATCACCAACCAAATCTTGTTTGGACTTGAATTTATGGCATAGGCACTATACATGATGAAACTTGAAGAAAGAATATAAATCTATCATCCTCCCTCTTAATAACCTGAAGCCAGATGCCAAGGCAAGTCAATGAATATTAAATTAAAAGACTGCTTCAGATGTACTCTGTTGCACATCCTCTGTTTGCATACTGAGCCTTGACTATTCCCGATAAGGAACACGCACTTTAATGAGGTGCTGCCCTAGAGATCGTGCTCTGCTGTAATAGGAGGAAGTGGGCAAAAGGCAATTCCAGAACAAAAACATAGGAAAACAATGTGAAATACTTTATTTATAGCAGCTGTGTTTAACACTACTGTCACTATCTTATTGAAGGAACAGCCTTGAAGAAACATCCTTGCTGATTTGAAAAGACAGCAGAAATATACTGGAGTTAGTCTTCTGTGACCAAGTATAGACCATTTAGTACTCGGGTACCAAGAAGCAGACACCCCAAAACTCTTTTAAGCTATCTCCACAATGCAATCATTAACTTTCACTATCTGATGCACTTTTAGTCCATCTGCCTCTGTAGATTCTTACACCACGTAATGGCAGAAAAAAAGCTTGGCAATGGTAAACCACCAGCTCAAGGACTGAAAAAAATGTGTTATATTTGTTTTATTCGTTTATATTTAGCTTTAATCCTGGAAGTTCTGTAATTTCCCTTAAACGGACAAAAGTAAGTGGAGTGGGAAGGACAGGACCTAGTATAACACATCACTGGAGCCTCTGAACACCTGCACAGAACAACATCATAGGGTCTTTGAACAGAAAAGGTTAGAAGGTTCAAGAAAAGTGTTGAAGCCACAACTCAAACAAGCCTGTGATTTATATCGAGCAGAGCAGGGAAAGTGTTATCACATCTTTTTAAAATCATGATTCAGTTCACAAAGCCCTATTTGTTTGGGGGTTTAGATTTGGGTTTGGTTTTTTTTTTTAATTTGGGTTTTTTGGGGTTATTTGGTGTGAGGTGTTTTGGGTTGGGTTTGTTTGGTTTTTTTCCTTTGCTACAAAGTATAGATACACTTTGATCCTCAGGCTCAAAAATCTTTTTTGCCTATCCCTCCACTCCCTATTTGTATCTCTAGACAAGTAAGATATTCACAGTAGCGATAATGTATCATGCAACAGCTGTTCGCTACAGCTAAAGCAAAAATAACCAGTATCTTCTGATAAACATGTTCCCACAGCTCCTTACCTTCACCAAAATGCTTTGCATTGTTGACATAGTATCTTGCTAGACTTGGCTGGTGAGAGAACTGTGAAAAAAGCTTTACTGAACCTTAAGACCCCTCAATGAAGAAACTATTATTCCTTTTAATGAAAAAGGAAATAGCATCACTGTAGCAATGTGTATCTACTACAAAGCAAAAAAATCAAAAAAATCAAAAAAGTGGCAATCATTATGCTCACAAAACCAGAACAAGAAATTATGCATTACCAAGTATGCATCATAACATCTTTCATTTTGAAGACCAAATTTTCCATTTTTGTACTAGCTGCACTAGTAGAGTCTAGTACAGTACTGGTCTGTGATTTCCAGTGAACAAACACATTTACTCTTGCAATGTTTTCTGAAAAGGTGCATTTCCACACAAAGTTAGCAAGCAAGCAGTATCTCACATTTTGATAGCTGTCAGGTCCTAACCAGCAACCACCTTAGGCAAATAGCTTGTAGAAGGGCAGATTTAAACTTTAAAATGAACTTCAATATTTAACTGCTTGACAGCAAATACCAACCCCAGTCTTTTATCCAAACTGTTTTTCTGAAGTTTTCAGATACTGCAATTGTCAAACATCTTTATATCACTACAGCATACTTCAGTAAAATCAGAGTGCAAACTCAGGAAGCTCTTGAGGGATATTTCTTCTGACTACAACTCCAAGCAGCGGGCAGTGAGGAGAAACTTCACATTGTGCAATCTCTTCAATCCAAGCCTAGCATACCCCAACTTGGTTTCACACACACCGTGGTTATTTTAAGTAAGTTTTGACCTCAATGAACAGGTGACCTTCTTGAAGTCTTTAAAAATGCACCTGATGCACTAAAGAATGAGTGAAGGACCTTTTAAAATATATTTTTGAAAGAGTATTTATTCTTCTCCTTTAGGCATCTCATTAAAAACAGTCACTTTCTGTCCTCTTAAGAAGTGCAAATTAAGTTTCATACAGGTACTTCGCACGAGTCTCTATACAGAGATATTTGGAAGAAGTACTTCAGCGAACCACAGGCACCGCACATAACTTTTCACTCCATATTTGGAGAATCCACCAGAACTCTCAGAGATGATAAAGAAGCTTTAAAATAATAAAATTATCCTCTGTCTCACAGCAAGTATAAAATTTGGCTCCCTCTCCCATACACATACTTCCTGTAGACAGTCAGTCGATCCAGTTATGTGTAAAAATGTTTATTGTTTAAATAGCATGAATGTTATATTTATTCTCAGCACAAAGGAGCTTAAAAGGTAAAATACAAGAGTTAAATAAGTTTGTGCCAAGGTGAAGCCAAAGCACTGACACGTAACAGTGTTCCAACTGGAGAAATGCAACCTACTATGCTCTCAATAGGGCTAGTCCTTTAGTTTACTGAGACTTAGCTTTTTTTTTCTCCTCAAAATTACAAAAAGGAAGACAACCTACTACAGCACAATCTCACATCACCTTTGCAAAAGCACATGGAGAAGTTTACCAGCAAAGAGAAGAGGTGGTTACAATTTGGACATCCTTCAGAACCGTCTGATTATGTTTATGTAGCGAGACATTAGGGAAACCATGAGCAGGTACATGCACACATCTTATTCCCAAACTACAAACACAGATATTCCTCATCTGGTTATTGCTGTGAAAAAGATTATGAAAGAATTCAGACTGCTGGTTCAGTCCATCCCATGCATCAGTGTATTATAAAATACTGTACATGGCTGCCAGAAAGCACAGAGGAGCAAAGACTCATCTGCACTGTCCAGTCTGCAAAGTTATCAGGAGCTGAGAGTCTTTCAGGGGCTTTAACTCTGAAACTTTAGCAGTGTAGGAGAACACAGGGAATGCTTGTGGGCTTTGTGTTCACTTTGAGGGATGACAGTTAATTGTCATATCAATGAAATTTTTTAAAAGTTTCATTAATCTGGCTTAGTAAGGACATATAACTACATCTTTCTTATCTGGTTAGGAAAAAAACTGTGAAACACTAACAAAGACTTAAAGAGAACATTTTAAATGAAAGGTTTAGAATACAGAAGGTATACACACAAAATTAAATAAACACTAAGAAGAATACAGAGAATATTAAGAACCAAATTCTATTCGATGTAAATAGATATCAAGGATATTATTGTCACAGAAAGATCCAGATATTCCTACTTCAACAATCTGGCTTCAGCAACAGACGGTAAACAAAATGACCCATCCATTTGCTCATGGTGTAAGAAGAATTCCTCAGTACTGGCCATCTCTCTACACTTTTTCCTCTCTCCAAGTTTTTATTTCTTTTCAACAAAGCAAGTAGAACACAAATGTATAACAAACCAGTTTCTACTGAAGATTTAGTGAAAGCTTTAGTCTATTTGACAGGCAAAAAAGGGCAAAAAGGTGGTGGCTTTTTTATTTCCCCCTCCCAAAAACTATGATTTCAAATGCAAATACAACTACTTTTAGGCTAAACACACTGTATTGTGTTTTACGGTTGACACTATGCAGCAAAACAATGTTGAGAAGTTCTTTCCAAAGATTATGAGTATTTATGTTCCCAATTTAGTGACTCATACAGCTAGCAATTTCTGGGATTAACTCTCTCCTCCTCAACCTTCTGAATATGAAAGCAAGCACTAAGATGTTATTTAAAAGTAGAAACAATGACAAATACAAAGATATTCTTTATCATTTTAATCTAGATTTTTTCTAGGAGACAACTGTTTCCAGAAATAACTATGTGCTATTTCTGTAAAGCTGTTATTAGAATATTTTCAAATTAGAAGGGCTACCCAAGCTAAACCAGTTTAAGGAAGAGTTTATTAAACAAAAGACTTTTCTGAAATGAGGATATAAATTAAGTTATTTTCATGGTAATGGCAGACTCAGAAAGCAGAGGGAAAAAAAAAAGATACCATGTGTATGCCCAATATAAAATTAATTCAACTGTGGCCACATTTTTCATATTTTTCTCTTCAACATATTCCTTCCTCTCTCATGATAAAGGGGTTTAACCTCAACAAAAACTCATCAAGAACCCAAACCTACAAAGGAAAGTTTGCAAGATCACCCCTCCACATAGTATCAACCTGCTTGAGAGATTTTTTTTCCTAGGATAGTAATTACTTACCTGTGGAGCACTGACAAATGCCGGTTTTGACAGTATTTCTGTACACATAGCATTTTAAAGCTCATACTCACATATAAGAACTACACCATCTACAGAGGGATGCAACATTTCAGATACTCATCATTCCCTCTGCCAATTAAAGCGGTGGCCTTCATCACCGCACTCCAGTTCATACGTGCCTCTAACCTCTGTCAACCACCTGCTATCTGGAGACATCAGCTAAAGCCATGCACAAGTAGAAGCAGTCAGCCACCTCAAAACACACACTGTCCAATAGCTGCTGCTTGTCTTCATGACAAAGATGATGGTGCATACAGAACCTTGAGAGGGAACACTAGCTGGACACACTGTAGTATTTAAAACAAAACCATTGAGACTCCTGATACAGTACAGACCATGTAATGGACATGCTCTCCCTCTAGTTACAATCCAAAAAATTATTTGGAAAACACAAAGTGTTTAAAATAAACTAATGAAAGCTGTATTTCTATTTAACAACTAAAATGTCTGAGAGATGATACCAGCAGAGCAGCTGTTCTTGCTCTACAGAAACCACACAAGCCCAGATAATGCCTGCCAACTTTCCAAGTTTATGCAAACTTCAGAAGTATAAAAGCCAGTAAACCTTTCTGAATACAAGTTGTACCACACAATGGTTATACCTGCAGAGTTATGACGGGAACTGCATGACTGTGAAGGTAATTAATCCTACAGGGGAGGGTGGTGGTGTGGTGTGTGGAGATCAACAACAGTATAGGGCATCTTTTTAGTCATATAATCACTATTTCTGTTTGCATTAAAATGAAAGAAAAAAAAAGAAAACCCTCAACTCTCATCATAAACAACATAAAACTTCTGCTTCTTGTCCAGTTTGAACTTGGGAGGTGATTCCTGGATTTCACTACTGGTCACCCTTTCAGGTACCACTCTCAGCAATGGTCTGTAAAAGACATGCATTACTTTGAAGTAATTCATATACCTATGGCAGCTTAGGCTACTCATCAGCACGTGAAGTAGTAGTAAATAAATATTCATGTACATATGCCCTTGTGTTTAAATATTAACAGCCTGATCCATTAGCAAGCCAGCCAATTCAGCTGGATTCTGTACAGCCTTAAGCACCTGCAAGTTAATAATTGTTTACATTTCCATAATTGACATCGTATCACTCTATGTTCAACCCTGGCTGACTCTAGATTGGAAACCTTCTTCTGTTTGTTTTTACATCCTCTGTGTTACATTTGGGGATGGAGGCCACCACATACTATATAACCATTTATTTCAGAATAGTTACTTTGTAGCTGTTAAAGCCAAAAGGAGAACACAAGATGCTTGCTAATCACAGGTTACTTGAGCATATTTACCAATCCCTTAATTTTTCAATTATTTACCTACTAGACTACAGGAATTCTACATGCTCCAAGAGACTTATTCAAGAGGATCGCCATTTGTTTATACCAGATTTCATATGACTCGGACAATTGAAATCCACAGCACACCCTGAGAAGGCAAGAGGCACAATTTGGTAGAAAATCAATGGGATGTTTATAAAACCTCAAAAATACTACATGTGTGGAGACAACAGTTTTTTCGGTCAATAAGTGGAGATGCAAACATTATAATTTCAAGACTTTTCTTTGTTCAGCAAGTTCAAGTGTTTTAAAAAAAAAAAGTCTCAGAAAAATTATGTTTTGTCAAAAGAGATTGTTCAGAAACCTAAAATACAGAAAACATATAAATAAAACTCTAGCATAAACAGAATTTAAGAGATCAGGCTGCTTTTCCTTAGCACCTAATGCAAAAGATTTAACACAGGAAAAACTAGCTCCTGAGTCAGTGTTAAGACATCATATATAAAACTCCTGAGCAGAATCAGGTATCGCCCACTGCAAGTCACAGATTTTTGTTTAAGGATGTGTGGTCTCACTGGCCACTGGCAGCAGTTGCTGCTCCACACAATACACCTCCAAATGGTGCACACATACTCCCACAACTTGGAATCACGCCAGAACAACTGTCTACACAAAAGCCTCTGGAGAAGAAATGCACTATTCAAAACAGAGCAGAGGTCGGAGAAAATGTGCAGGGAATGATACTGACTGTTACAGTGTCTTTATGGGTCATGAGGCCGTGTCACATTGCTAACTGATATGCACAATTCCAATGGCAATTAAAAAGGATTCTGTTCAAAACAGTATGGTGCTCTATTTACTAGAACCGGGTAATAAATACTTACAGGTAGCAAGTCATATGTATGAAAATTTTAAATAGATTAAGTGACACTACGTGACAAGCCAAAGATAGTCCTGTGCACCCCCTTCTTTCAAGCACACTGTGGGAGCTGTTTCACACATTCCCCTACCTACGTTCTGCAAAACCTATCATTCTGCAATAAATGTTAACTCTATTTGTTTCCAAATCCACTGACTTCTCCTACTCTAAATGCAAATTCTGTACAGATACAGCATCTGTCTGACAACTTGGTGCACTTCGCAGACTTCCGTCCATGCTAAAGAACCAGGTACATAACCAAATTAATTCTGGAACAAGTGTTTGAGGATGAAGGAATTTTACCTAACCTTTCACTATGAAAACATAGTACTTGTAGTACTAAAGGGCCATAAATTATATATTAATGTATGTATGCACCCAATAGAAAAGGTGTACGTGCATATTTATATATTCACAATATTTGATAACTACACAGAAAAATATATACCCACTACCAAAGCTGGAAGCCTTGCATTAATACAAATGGGTTCCTTAATGTGTAACAAATGCTGGTTGCTGCCAAACCCATCACAAAGATAACAGGTAAAACTCTCTAACACTGCAACGCAACCCTGGAGCCAGCCACAACCAACCTTATAGTTTTCACCTACACAGCCATTCACCAGCATTAACTAATTACATTCAGGCAACGATCCATAACATCCTGATTAACATTTTCTCTTTTACAGCCTATTGAGTCGGCCGTGACTGACCTCACAAGTGTAAGCAGTTTAATTTCTTTGCTTTCCTTTCGCCTGCCAGGCTCCAGAACCCCCTTCCCGCCAGGTGGAAGCTGTGCTGAGGGAAGGACTGAGACCCGGAGGCCGGCGGAGCCGCTCTCGCACCCGCCGAGTCCAACAAGCAGCTGGGGGAATAACTGCAATAGCAATTACGGTGTTCGGAGGGGGCGACAGGCACCTGGAGCTCCGGCCCGTCCTTCGCGGCGTTCTCCTTCTAAACTGACACTCGTGTAAGATTTGTCCTTGAACAAACGTTAAAAGTTCTTTTAAAAAAAACCAAACCAACAAATAATAACAATAAACCGGCTGTTGAGTCCTGAGAGGAAACGGGTCAAGCGCCCGCCGCCTCGCCGGCAGCGCCTCCCTTCCCCTCAGGGCCCCTCACAGCGCTGCTGGGCACGAGTGGAGATCGAGGGTCCCTGAGGCGGCGGCTCCCGCCTCCCTCCCTCTCTCCGACTGGCGCTGGATCGACCTCGGCGGCGCAGAGCCCCGACGGTGAGGTACCCCGTACCTCCTCGTCTCCCGGGCATCGCCAGAGTGGGACGAGGAGAGCGGCGACGGCGTGAGGAGACGGAGGAAAAGGAAGGGAAGCAACCAACAGGAGAGCCGCCGGGACACTCCCGCTACCGCTCCGTGCACCGTCCCGTGAGGAGCGGCAGGTCCCCTGGGAGGCAGGGTGCAACCTTCGTGGCCAGCCCCGCCGCGTCCAGGTACCTCTCCAGCGCTGACAGGCAGTCACCTCCCTGCCCAGCCCCAGCCAGAGCCCAGACTCAAGGGACGGCACCTTACCTCGAACCCTCCTGCTCCTCCTCGGCCCCCGGCATGCGGCTCGCAGAGTTGCGGTCCCGGGAAGGAGCCGGCGGGGGCGAGTGAGGGGGCCGGGCAGGGGAAGTCGTTGGCGGCGGGAACGGCGAGGACGCGGGGGATTCCAGGGCTGGCCCGGCGGCTGTCAGGGGAGGCGGAAGGAGGGGACGTGTGTGCCGGAGCCCGCCCTCTCCACCGGGCCAGGCCCGCCCCGCGGCTCGGCGCCCCGCCCGGTTCGCCACCCTTCGCTCTCTGCCCGTTCCCAAAACCCATCTGCTCCGCGGCTGTACATCCCTCCCTCCTGGCCCGTCGGAGCTGCCAACCTCGGTGCGGTGCCGCTGCTCGGCCCTGGGGCAGCTCACCCGGCCCTCGACTCTTCCCGGGGCTCCGGGCTTCACTTCCTCGGCCTCCCCCGACCCGGGGAAGCCGGGATCTGCGAAACCCCGAGGCGGGAAGGGGCCTCGGCGTGCCGCCCTGTTCCCGCTGACCGCGCTGCGGACTTGGCACACCCTGTGCCCTGGAAACCCAGTTCCCACCGGCACGGCGGTGCCCAGCGCCCTGAGAGCCTCAGACGAGATTAACAGCAAGTGACCTGGAGTAGGTCCCATCAGGTCAACAACCTGGAGACACATGATGTAGATAGAGATGGGATGTGTGTTTTAGAGGAAAGAAGTGTGGCGATGTGGAATTAAAGTGACATTTAAAGAAATCGGTTCTTAAGGTGAAACACTCATTAAGGGACACTTCAACTGGAAAATAGCCAGAGGAGGCTTGGAGCTACCTTTTTTCCTGCTCCTGGAGTACCCCTTCACATAAATCCAAGAGGCATGTGGGGATCCAGCAGTTTTCTAGTCCTATGGCAAAGTTACCTACACGGGGATTTATGTTTCAATCAACACTATGTTATGGGCAAAACCTAGGCTCCCAGAAGTATTGATATAATTAGCAGAAGGAGAAATCTTTGAGGCTGCTCTGGTCTGATAATTTCTGATGGATTCCTGAAACATTGAGCCTTAATCATGGCTGCTGCCAAGACAACTAGAGAACAGATATCTCAGCCCCTGGTTTGGCAGTGCCACTCAAGTGGTGCCTGTTACAAAACCAGAGCTGCAATAGGCAGCAAGTGCCTGTGCACTTTTTTATTCAGGACATCGCCTGCCTGTAAGGGAAAAGTGACAGTTTTAGACCCCTGTTTTAAAGCTTCATTCAGTATTTGTTATCTGGAAATGGGAAGAGATGCTCAGTTTAGAAACCTTTAACTTTTAGTCCATTTTATGTGTCTTCAAATTTTCCACTAAGGTACACCAGCAATGAAGGATTGATATAAATTCTATAACTATATACCATGCTGGAATCTGCTCAACATCAACAGAAAATGTCGTCCAAGAAAATTTAACACTTTTTAGTAATTACTAATTTATAATTACTGGGCTTCAAGATGAGAAATTATACAATGCAACTTGTAATTGTTGTGTGTTCAGCATTGTGTTAAACCTTAACGAGCACAACATTTTGCACAATATTCAAAACATTCTCTAAAATATAGTGATATTTGACAAACTTTTAAAACCTGTGTTTTTAACCAGCCAATTTAAGGGTAAGAGCAGGAATAAATGTACCTGTATTTCTCAGGTCTTAAGGCAGTCTACTAAGCAAATATGGTAAAGTTTGTAAGTATGAATCCTGCCCTGCATTTCTGGCTCACTGTAACTGTTACTCCACCCTCAGAGCTCAGTATTGTCCAAATCTTCTGCAAAGAGATGGTGGTTTCCTTCCTAACACCTAAATCACACTTTGGCATGTTTGCAAAAACTACAATAAAGAGTAGAGAGTTTCCTTTCTGCTGATGACTAATGACTTTTATGGGTACATCCCCTATATTAGATGTTGCTAAAGACAAGTAGGTCTAATTCTATTCTCAGTTTTAATTAGTTTAAAATAAGTATGATGTAACTGACAGCAATGAAATCACTCCTGCTTTTCATCAAAATTATAAAGGAGTCATTCTTGCAAACCCAGTTTACAGCAAGCAAGGCCCTCTGAGAGAAGTGGTACCAAGGAGTGCTATGGGCCTGAAACTGTCCCTGCAGACTGTCAAAATGTGACCCTAACTTAAGTGACACTTCAGAGGTCTTTGTGGGATACAGCGAAGGAAATAAAACACACTGTGTGACGTCTGCCCCACATCTACCTGCTCCTTCTCTCATAGTTCTTAACCGGCCTCTGCTGTGCAGCTCCCCGTTTCCCACCAGGCTCCAGCAAGAAGACTTGTTGCAGAGGTGCCACAAAACTTGCTTATGCATAAACCATCATCCTGTTCAGTGTTCTATCATGCAGGTTATTGCAAAATGGCAAAAGCTGCAATAAAGGGATCTCTACCCAGATACACCGACTGGTCACAGGCTGTTGAAAAAAAAGCTTTATTACAGCTTGAGCCTGAGACATGCATCCCTGCATTCTGCCTTCAGCTGACACAAGCCTCATCTCTGCTCTGAAGTGGATCTAATTTCTACCTAGTTCCTACCCCTTTCTCATGTAACACGAGGATAGTAACACTTGCTTATGGCCTTTATATCCCCAGCTGTGCACTTGTGAGGAAAAAAAATCTGACTAGTGACTCACCAAACAACTCCTCTGATGTATGTCCCACTCACACTGTTAGTATCTGATTTCATAATCAGACCCACTGAAATTGGTTGAATCATATGAGAAATAAAGCATTGCTAAAAAGGGTGTGGCCACAGCATTCAGAAAAGTTCTAGAAAATATTACCCAAAAATACTTTCATACCATGATTTTTTTTTCCACAACTTGTGCTGTAGATTACTTTCACCAGGTAACATGTAAGTGCAGTGAAAAATACTACTGGTCCTTGTTCCTTCAATGTAAAATCCTCTGGGATATTTTGTCTTTTGAAACAGTTTAGCTTGGTAACTATGTAAAAAATAAATAACACAAGTCCTTTCCTTCAGTGTTTAATTTCCCGTTTTGCTATGCTAGGCATCCACTCTTTTGAAGAGTTTAATCCTCTGTAATTGGGTTTGAAATAAAATGTTTAGTTTTAGTCTGTGCTTTTACTGTACTGTCAAAGGTAATAAAGAACTCTTGGTCTGCAGTTGGCAACAGTCAATATTCCAATTAAAGGCAGAGTACAGCCTCCCAAGGTTGCTATAGTCTAATATGAGAAAAACAGTTGCTACCTTAAAGGCCCTTACTCCTAGACATGATACAGGAGATAGACTGCTTTCTGTTATCTCCTAGAAAATTATATTGGGATTATCAACAGCCAAATATTTTTGGTTCATTAAAATCTCATCATAAACACGACTGGCAGGAATTCAGGGCAAGTTACACGAACTTGATGTTTACAGTGTAAGGGTTAATACAGAATTTGTAGAGGGAGCACACACATGTAGCATTTATGAGAAGCCACAGGTTGGATACTTAAAACAGTTCGAGAAAAAAAATACCAGTTCTATAGACTGTTATAAGTTTACCTGCCTTGTATAATCAACAAGACTGCCTTTCCAAGCAGACATTTTTGCACACCAGTAGCAACAAAATAGTTACAATTCCAGCTAAATCAGCAGCCCAACAGGACAGCATTCTGTACGCTCACGCCAATTCAGTCATCCATCTTTTATCAAGGCCTTTGAACCTACCAACAGAGTTGGGGTGAGGAAGTAGTTTGGTTTCTGTGGTAAATCAGCCTTGAATGTTCAAGTCCCTATCCATTAAAAGTGAAGTATTTTTACTAATTGAGGCAAATTATCCAGCTGCTAAAATTCTAATTGCACTGAATGCCTATTAGTTTTTTAGCAGTTGGATTCTACAACCCCTATGGATCCCCTCCAACTCAGTATATTCCATGATTCTATGATCTGTATCACAGTAACATACTGAAACCCAAGCTTTTAGCATTGAGGTAGGTACAGGCAAGCACTTCAATTTCTGGTCATCTGTGTGACATCTGACATGTAGGAAAGAACATTTCCTTTTCCTCTGCATTTCTGTGAGCAGGACAACATGACCAATCTCTACTTTTTCCATAGGCTACTGCAAATATGAAAAGACCGTCAACAGTGCAGCTGCCCATAACAATGAACAGCATAGGTAAATCAGGCTTTATTAGATCAGTTCCAAGCAAATAATGAAATTGCATCCTGTTATAATAGATATAAATTGACCATTAGCCTGGATTTCTGTGAGTCTGAGAAACAGCAAGAGTTGTACCAAATAAAATAATTTACAGCAGATAGAGGGAAAAATTCCTTCAGCCTTTAACTTTTGACCTTTCAGGAAGAATTTGGGTCTGACCAGTTATAGTTTCAGTGCACAGTGCACGTTTTTCACTGTAACTGCAAATATGTTTTTTGTTGTGTGGTTTGGGGGGTTTTGTTGGTAACTGCAGTATCACATCACCACAACATTTAAATGAAAGATTAAAAAAAGAAAAATTAGAACTTGCTTAAGTTTTTCAAGATGTGTAACCCATATGCAACTCCTCATAGCAAAGCATATCTTTCCACATCCTCAGGTGTAAGCATTTTTGCCAACAGCTCCCAAACATCATGAAAGCATCCTGAGGATTCTCATATTTTTAATTGCAGGTGTAAAAACTGGAGCAACACCTTCTTTCCATTTTCTTTCAATCACAAAGTCCTTCATGTACAGGGCTCCGAGGCAGAGTATTTGGAGGTCAGGAGTGCAGAATAGACATATGGACAAAACATGCCAAAGAAATCCAATTCTGACACAGAGAAATAACTTATCAATTTATCTTTTGCATTACTAATGTGAGTCTTCATGTGCTTAGTGACACTTCAGGATGTCTCTCATGTATCCAGTGATAGAAACACGAATTAGGGGATAGTGGCCCAAAGAACACAACAGATAAAACCATCGTCGTTCTGTAAATTCAACATCACCGATGTGCATGCAAACTGTGTGATATTAAGCAAGCAGTTTAAGTCTTCAATAATAAGCTTTACAGACTCATTACAGATGTTTCTGTAGCATTCTATGGTTGATTATGCCAAACTAAAGTCCATCACAAAAACCTTCATTTACCTGAGAAAGGTAAGAGTTACAAGTGGTTTTAAGTTTTACTCCTGAAATTACAGTTTGCAGGGTTCACTGACTAGAATAGTGCTTTCAAATCCACTTGGATGTAAGCAAAAAAAAAAATATAAATCTTAGGTAATTTTCCACCTTCTTTGACAAAATAAATTCAATCAGGCTATTACAGTTTTGTAGTTGGTGAGAACAGGTTTCACTTGACATGCATAACCATCTACTGCCAGGAGACCTTCAAGGAGGATATAGGAAAAATCATTACATAAAATTGCATTAAGGCAGTTTTAATTAAAAAAAAAAAAAAAAAACAACAAACCAACCCAAACCAGACCCAGTTTGTCCAATACAAAAGTTTTAGAAAATTAAAGCTGCTTACATTTGCTTCACTATACTAAACACCCATCAAAATACCTGTTTCACTTCCAGGTGTAGAGTATGACTAGCAGTTAGAAAGTCTGGTTTACTTTTGTGGTGTGCATAAGCTATGTCATCTTATACTACCAAGAAAAACCCAAAAGAAGTAGTGAAAAAAAAAGAATTTATTTTGTTATTTAACTTCTAAATTATAGCATCATAAAAAAATTATTTCTGCAAATGTCATCTGCAGTCTATTTTAAACAGTTGTTATGTTTACATACAAGTACAAATTATGACAACAATTATCAAAGTTGAACACCTTGTCATATCTTGAGCCTTCAGCTTCTCAATGCTTTGGTTTTCCACCCTTCCAGAAAAGACATTTTTAAAAATCCTATGTCCACGAGTCCTCCACACTTGAGTCTAGTAGAAATTAAAGGGATCCATTCACCATCAGACATTTGTTTTTAAAACCTTTTTACAAGGATTGTTGCTGTTCTTCTCATTGGACGTCAATTAAAGAATTCTTGAAAATTTAGTACTATGACCTTCCAGCATCTCAATATACACAATATTTTTGTAGGTTTTTTTAAGCACCACGATTCTACACAAAAAATTATGCTAAAACAGATTAAGTACTACTTTTTTCAATTTTGTATATTTTATGTGTGGGCCTGTTCCACTCTAAGTTTTCAATTGATGACATTCTTTTTCTTCTGAGGACACATATAATACGCTGTTTCTGCCTCATTTCCACCTTAAGAATGAATTTTTTTCTTCCCCCTGACCCCCTACCAGATTTGACTGGCATCTGCAAAGACCTTCTATAGTTATATTTTCCAATTTCAAAACCTAAGAAAGCATAATGAATCTTGCTCTCATTACAGCCCAAAGCACAATATTAAAAAATAAAACAAAAATTAAAAAATCTTTGAAGGGGCAAAAGATGAATCACTATATATGTAAAACTATCTGAACTTACTTCGGTATTGTGTGTTTGAGGTGTTCCAGGTAGCATTCTTTCAAGTCCAGAACACTGGGTATGTAAGGAACATTACATTAATGGACAACAACCCCAAATCTGATGCATCCAACTAGTTCATCACATAATTCCATATTACAACTGCAAAACATGCTGGAGTTCTGCTATCGTGGTTATGGTCAAATAATAGTTACAGCACCTTCCTACTCCCATCTGTGAAAACAATTTCAAGAATCTTTTGTTCAGAAATTCAAATGGTTACATACAAACTGATGCAAAAGAAAAGACCCACCTAAAAAAACCCCACAGAACCCAAGAGCTTTAAAGCTTCTTAGGCAAAACCAGCACTGGTTTAACAGTTCTACCTCGTGCTATGAAAACATATAAGACAATGTAACAGTTAGCAACATCTAATTATTGTCTGTCAAAACTGAGAGAATATTTAAGGTTTTTGATTTCTTCCCCTTGATGTATTCCTAAAGCAAGCTCCTGTTAGAGAAACGCGAGACAGGTTAAATGAGACAGAATCTGACTTCATTAGCAAAGGCACACTGATGCGGTGTCCTTTGCTGTTTGCTGGTACCAAGCTGATTGTAACAGTGCCCAGAAGTGCAGCTACACAGATGGACTCCACTTATGACAAGTTGCTGTCAGGAAGCAGCAGGGATATTTCAGATGATGGTATAACACCCTCCTGGCCAGTGCAGAAGAGAGGACATGCACACTCTGTATCTTTAGATAAAGATAGATAAAACTACAGTTGTAGTTTTAGCCTTTTTGTTGCTGTAACCCTAGTAATATAATATTATTTTAATCATTAAGTAATGATAAGTAGTGTAAGCTGCAAAATAACCCAGAGGTTTCTGATTCAAAAGAAAGCAAAGCATTCATGTCTGTTAACTGCTCGTCTTGTTTTACCCCAGGTGATTTTGTAGCAACGTGTCCTTGAAAGATAATGTAAGTCCCCATAAAGAATGTTCATGACTGAACAAATAGGGAATGATATCTTAAATACAAATTTTGATCTTCTTTCCCACATCTCAAGTATTCTTTCTATTATCCCTTCCAGGAAAGAAAAACCCCCAAAAGTGGAAACTTAGTTTCTGTGGTATCACACAGCATATGCAGGATTTTTATTTTTCTCTGTTACAAAAATAACACTTCAGACTCAGTGCGGTACTACTTGTGAATCATCATAGCCAGACTGTGGAGAAGAGATTGGAGAATCATAAAGAGGAGATCAGAACTTATCTGAAATTAAATACTGAGATATGTGAACATTTGGGAAAGAGAAGAGACTGTGAGGAAAGAAGCTCAACCACTTCTAAAGGAAAATTATTTCTTCTGATGGTGAATTTCTTGACTTCACTCTTGGCATTCCATCCGTCTTCTGAAAAAAAACCCCTGGTCTCATTCACTACAACACTCTGGCCATCAAGTGTGTCAGCACTTAAAACTACAGGCTGGACTTCAAAATTTACTAAGACTTAATGTTCCAAGCTATTTTACATCCAGTTACATGATTATTTCTGAAAAACAAATATCAATTCTTACTATGGCACCTGTAAACAGCGTAACATCATGACATTTCAATTAGCATTAGCAGTAATTTTTAAATGTATTCTCATCCATTTTTCCATGCTGCATTTTTCAAATCATGCTGGACTTATAGAATCATAGAATCACAGAATGATTAGAGTTGGAAGCGACTCCCAGAGGTCATCCAGTCCAACCCCCCTGCAAGAAGCTGGGACACCCCCAACTAGATCAGGTTGCTCAGGGCCTCATCCAACCTGGCCTTGAACTGGACAGGTGGTGGGGCATCCACCACCTCCCTGGGCAACCTGTTCCAGTGCTCCACCACTCTTACAGTAAAGAATTTTTTTCTAATATCCAATCTAAATCTCCCTCCCTCTAATTTATATTCATTCTTCATATGAGATTCAAGTTTACTGGCTGTAAAAATAGGAATAACAGATCTTCTGAAAGGAATATTTGTTCCTCCAAGTAGATTTAGTGCTGAGACAGTGTGGTAGTTAAAGCACAAACAGAGGCTGTTGATAAAGTGGCAATGCATAACGATGTTGTAACATATTATAAAGGAGCAATTGCCTGCAGTTCATCAGTACGGATATGGCAATGAAGTTCTGCTTTACATATTCCAGGCACTAAGAATTTAGTGGCAGTGATTACAGGAGGTTCTTCTTCACCTATAAAAGGAAGAAAAGTGAGGTTCATTAACTGAAAGATTGATTTTGTATTTGGTCAGCATTTTAGAAACAATGCAAAGAAACTTAGAAAAGCTCTCTGGATCATAATGCAATACATCCTGAATAGCCATGTGAAGTAATGCCTTATCTAGAGAATATGATTTTTTTCCCCAAGTAGAGCTTCTTAGACAAAACCTTTTTAGTGAAAAAACCTAAAAGGTTTACTTGTTGGCAATTCTTAAAAATTAAACCGGTGTGAACCTCAGTTGATGATGCCCAATATGATGATCTCTGAGCAGCTTTCCTTTACAGATCGGTAGTCTGCACATGAAATGCACTGAAAGGATTACGAATTACATGACTTAGGATTTTAATTCCAAAGATCAAATCATACTGTCCTTAAAAAAGGAATGTGAAGATCTTCATATTCTCCAGAAGCTAGATGACAGAGCTATTGCTTCTGTTCTGACCAAGTAATGGATAAATATTAGGTAGCCAGAAAAGGCTACCAGAATGTAGCCAGACCTAGGTACTGTGAATTCATAATAATAATTTGGAATGTCCAACTCTCAGAACAAGAATAAAAGCTAAGGTATTCAATCTACTAGGCATATAAGCATTAAGGCTAAAATTACAAATAAATAAAAAATCTGGGCTGTGGAAAGACTTGCTGGGTTGCACTCACATAGGCAGATGATGCTCCTTTGCACCCTATACCTAATTAAAGGAGGTCTGAATGGGAGTCAGTCAGGGTGCTGCTTTTGGACAGGACCAGTGGATGGGAACATGGCAGAAATAATCATGGTTTCCTAAGATGTGGGAACATCAGTGTTAAGATCCAACTCTACCAGCTAGTGCTATAATGTTTAACCTCTAGAGCTGAAACATGTTAACAAGTAGGTATGTGACTTGAGAATTAATTACTGGAAAGACTGCCTCTTTCTTCCAGTGACTCCTTGGCAGCTGGGATACCCAGCTGACAGCTCTGTGATTGAAGCAGGAGGGGAATACTGGTAAAGTGTTCTTACAGAGGCACGATAAATTTCAAACTAGAATCCTACTTTCAGCCAATTCTAGAACTTTTACAGGTATCATCTGCAATTTTTCCCACAAATGTGAGAAAACGCTACGTTAGTATTAAAGTTTTAAATTTCCTGCCACCTTCTACTTTTGAAACCAAAACAGAGTGTTTGTGGTTTATGTAATTACATCACTAAATATGGGGTTTTTTTCCCCAGCTGAAGAGTTTTCAGGTTTAAATTATTTTGTCCTATACACTATCTATAGCCTGCAGATACAGATGCTATATCTGTAAATAAACATCTATATTTTCTCCACCCCCCCTTGCTCCCCAAGATAATTCTGGCAACAAACATTGGTTATTGATTATGTGAATAATTTTAAAAAAAATCAATTTAACCAAGAGAAAAGTCTAACAAATAAACTCATTGTCAACATGCATTTGAGAAAGCAAAGCAGCATACCACCATCAAAATGCAACATTTACCTGCTGCTGCTGTTTAAGGAAAATTTCTTCCAAAAGCAGCTTTATCCTATGAACAGAGTCTCTGGAACATTCCGCATGCATGCAACTGTGATGCCAGTTCAACATACTGTAACTGGTAAGGTTAGATCAACTTTTTATATAGTCTGAGGCAATATTTACACCTTCTAACTGTAGCTCAGCTGGGTATCTATTTTGGAGAGTGTCTTCCAAGCATGTAAATTCCTCCACTGAAACCCATTTGTTCATTCCCCCAGCCCCATATCCAATGAGAAGTGTAATGTCATTCTGAAACTCGAGTTAACCACAGTGTAAACTATATCCCTAAAGGTTCTAGTATTTGCTGGAGCAAAACAGGGTATCAGTTTTAGGTTTACAGCTTTAGATTCTGTAAGAATGCTTCACCGTATCACCCTCTTGATTAAGCGACACAGCTGTCAGCTGAGTATCCCAGCTGCCAAGGAGTGCCTGGAAGGAAAAAAGCCATCTCTCCACTTAACCAGAAGTCAATTAATGAGAAGTGATTTATTAATAGAATTTTAGTGAAATCTTTTTTAGCTAAGAATCCTACCCCAAAACAAATTAAGAAAAATACTCATTTTTCTAAAGTCACTTGTTTGCTATCTTTACAAAATACTTACCTTTCTCTGCAGTCTTCTACAGGACTCCCCACATATTGTCTTAAATATTCTGTGATGTCAGAAACATGCTTATAATAACAGAACAGGATTTTTAAAGCATCACTACATCTTACCTAAACCTGATGATGAAGAAACACTTCCTGTAATTGAAGATGTTTCAGTTTGGTCTGTCAATAGTCCTTCCATTAAAGGCAAAGATAATTCAGATGAGGGGACAGATGAATCATAAATTCCAGAATCTCGAGGCATATCTTTAAGATTTGAAGCTTTAAGAACATGTAACAATGGCTGAACAGAGCTGCCACCACCTTGAGAGTCCTGAGTTTCTATATCTTCTCCAAGGTTTAAGTGCTGAATTACACAGTGAGAGTCTGAATTCCCTGCCGAGATAGTATTTACATCTGTTTTCAGGTAAAAATCACCATCCATCACCTGTTTATTCACTAAGTCATTTAAAACCAAGCCTGAATCAAATTTTTCCATGACAGGTTCCAGGTAATGTAAAGGTGTAGGGAAAGGAATAAATTGTTTCTCAAACCAATCTGGTTCCTGATCAATGAACTGATGCATATTGCAAATGGCAACATAAAGGGACCTCCCAGATTTGCTCCTGAAATAATTCCTTTTACTAATGTTAACAGGAAACACGTCTGAATCCTGTACACTAAGATCTCTGGAGTGTAAATGTGAATACAGCTGAGGGAGATTGTCCATGAGTTTGTATTTTGTACTTAGATCCAGAATACCAGGGATGTCCCCTTCGCAGGAATAATCAAAGTAGACTGCAATGAACTTGCAGAGGTCATTTGAATTCTGCTTTGCTTGACGAAGCTTCTCTGCAACAGTCAACACTGCAAACAGAAAGAGTTCTCCTTTTCCTGCATCTTTGGTTACGCCTCTGTGTTTCCAGTTCCTTTTTTCAACAAAGTACTTCATCCCTTTGGAACACACAATGATGATAAACTGGGACTCATTTATTTTTTTAATCAACCACTCTTTCTGGCCTTCTTTACAAATTTTTAGATCTTCCCACAAATCTAGTGCCACCTGGAAAAGAAAAGAACATTCTGGTTGATATTCATTATTAGATTATTAGATATATTTGCTAATGAAATATAAATTAGTCAGCTTGTATTTATTCAACAACTGAGAATTCATGACATTAACTACAGCTTGTCCCCAATGCAAATGCCAGCTGTGTTAAAAGAGAAGTAATAATTAATTCAGCACTGACAGTGGACAAACTGGAACCAGTGATACTATGTCAGTAGTTAAGTAAGGTCTCACATCCATTCTGAACTTGGCTTGTGAGCTGAATATTTCATTGGGCTAAGGAAGTGGGTGAATTACTAAGGTAAAAAGGAAAACACCTTCCAAACTTTTGGAAAGTAATGCTAGTATATAATAATGCTAGTTACTATATGAACTTATTCTTCTTAATTGTAACTAAAGAAAAACATACCTAATTATAACAGTATATTTATAGAACTGACAAGTAACAGTGCAAAGCCAAATAGTTTAATGTAAACTGTGTAGCTCCTTAAAGAAATAAAACCACCATGGATTTGGTACATAATATTATTTCTTGGTGAATAAAAAGAACACAGAAAATATGGTGGGACCAAGTAAACTACTAATTACTTATCTGATTAAATCAGATATCATCAATTCACAATAAACAATGTTTTGTGCCTGCCTCAAGCAATTTAACTGCTGTATATTTGGGAAGAGCTGATTTTAATGGAAATTCACATTCAGTTATATTTACATATTAATGAAGTCTGATGCCAAGAATTTTCATATCTAGATACATAATTAGTGACTATTACAGTGAATCCTTTCCATTAGGAAGCAAAACACCAGCCTCTCTCTGGTAGAAGGGTCGGAAAAATTTTATGGTAAGAGCTGTTTTGTACTTTGTCAAAGTTTCTGAAGATTCTACATGGTCTGAAATGCCCACATACCCCAAGATGACAGACACAATGCAGTGGAGTAACAAGGAAAGAAAAACTTGATGCAAAGAACTTTCATAATAGACACACATCCAAAAACATTTATGTAGTCTTAAGCGTTTTTCCAGAGAACACATTTTTGCTCGGCTGTATCACCCCTAACAGTGGAACACTTTGTCATATCACCAGAGAACAGAGGGCCTCAGGAAAACTACAGAAAGGAAGTGACAATGCCTGAAGTGGCCAGGCAGTTGGACCAGATGATCACTGTATGTCCCTTCCAACTGAACTACTCCATTCCGTGCATGGGAAAGAAGTCACATTACAGCTGCTTGGGAGATACTCTGATAACAGTAGTTAATGGTGTTTTTTTCTTTCCTGTCTGTTTTTGTTTCTGTTTTTCAAAACACTGTCTGAGCTCTATCTGTGAAAATAGATATTTAGTATGCTCAATTTATTGTTTTAAATTGCTTTTAAATGCTGCTGCTTTTGTCCCGTATGAGAAAACATTACAATTCCCTATGAAAAATACTTGTGCAACTGATACATTGAGAAACACTTTTAATATTAAACTGCACAGCTTTAATAACCATACATATTATTTTTGTATGTAGATGTTATAAATGTTTTGTTATATTAGCCTTAAATGATGCCTCATTCTGTATGTTCCATGGTACATGGCTATTGCAGTTACAGCTCATCATAGCATTATTCCAAACAGGGACGGTGCAGCAGGGCTAAAGTGCATCCCTAAAACAGGAAATTGAAATAAGTCGCTTATAAAACACCTTACTTGAACCTTTTAAGCATATGAATAAATGGTGAACACCCCTAAACGTGTGAGGCACTGACTACACTACTGTGTATGGCCACGAGAGGTCAGACTTGATGTACAGCTGAAAGCAGTTTCAGTTTAAAATCCGGATTAAGCACAGCAGTAACAGTAGCAATTGTCTTGCCTTTCTCCAGTTGAAAAATGAAAGACTGGGCACATATTGGCTATAGTTTAGAATGCAGCCTGTAACTCTAAGACTAGTTCAAAGGTAAAATTTAAATGTCTTTCTCATGGCTTTACATCAAAACCAAAGAAAGAAGTGCTGAATTTACAGCATTATGAACAGAAAAGAAGTTTAAAAAACTTACATCAATAAAGATTAATACATAATGTCAACATTTAATCTTAACACATGCTTTGCTCTATGCGTAGGATTCAAGTACTTGAAAATTACATTTAAAACGTAGGAATACTGTAGGAATGCTGAGGTATATCATGTAGACATTAATTAATACCTCTCTGTGGCTGCCACCCTACTAATCAGAAAAAGCAGTTAATAGGAAACAAGCTAAACATGGCTGAATGAATCCTGGAATCAGTGTCGTCCATATTTTCCACTCATCTGTTTTTGGTTTGGGTGTTTGTGTTTGTTTTGTTCTTTGTTTTTTTTTTTCTTAAACATAAGCTATGACCTGTTCCTTAAGTAAAGACAATTAATGTAGCAAATATTCAGAAAAATAACATGTTATCTCAATGAAGAGACCAACCCCCCCATTTTCAAGCACATATCATGATGAGTTTTCAGGGTGCTGTTTCAATTAAGGAAATTCTGTTTACAGAAGAAATGTGGATTACCTCACAGCCACAAAAGTCCTGAAGAAAATAAGCAAAGCACTGGATGACGTTAATGTGTTTCTGGCAATCTTTACTGGAATAGCAGATGAACACTTTTGGCCGGGGATGAAGTCTTTCCACATGGAGACCTGCAGCATATGCTGAAGACTCTGAGCTCTCCTCATCTAGATGGGAATATATATTTTCTAAATTGGAAGAGAGAAAGAAAGTTCACACTATAAAGCTTGAGTTTCTTTTTTTTTAAACTTTCATAGACTCATTACCAATGCATTAGATCTTTCAAAAGTTGGGGTTTTTTTTCCTGCCTGAAAACGAGAAGTTGCACATATTAATAATCCACCTTATGACTCGTCACATGTGGAACACACTTGCAAAGTGAAATGCGCAGTTATTACTGTGCAGCTCCATAAACTCAAGAAAGGTTTATAAACAGAATGAGGTTGTTTCACCCCTATCAGCAGTCTCCTCTGCTCTGTTCAAATATTTTAAAATTAAAAGATATATTATCATCAAGAGTTTCCTGTGTAATAACATCTCTTGATTTTTTGGAGAGTTTTGTTAGTTTTTTTAAAGGAAAAAAAAAAAACAGGCAAAAAAGGGCACAAGCCAGGTAAGAATATTAAACTCCAGGAACACATATCCCTTCACAGTACCAGTGGTATCTCTCTGGTACACATATGTACATACACTTGGATGTCAAGTTGACATTAATTTGAATTAAGATATGATTAATATAAATTGAACTGGCTATTATTGTTTCTTCCCTTGTACAGATGTTTTTATGCTGGATCATAAAAGTCTGGTCTTATGCCAGACTAATTCAATCTAGTTCTACAGTTGATTAAGCTAATTTGGAATAAAGCATGAGTATTTCAACATACAAATATCCATCTAGGGATTTAATTCAGAACAATTCATCAGGAATAACGATTCTGGAACAGCTCTCTCTGTAGTCAAATCCTCAGTGACTTGTCTGGGTTTTTTGTTGGAACTCTGCTAGCTGTGAGCAAAGGGATAGCCATAGAGGACCAGAAGGTAAAAGGATTTAACCCAGATGGCATATAGCACTTGCAGTATGCCTCAATGCCAAAATTCAGATGAGTTTCACAGATACGTGAGGTTTGGGGAAGTAATCTCTTTTTCCGTATTCATGAACCTCCATGATCCTCTAGATTCTGAAAAAAAATGCCAACTGATTTTTAACATCTCAGTGTGACACGTGTAGCTTGCCAGCTCCTGGACACAGACAGTGAAGTCGATAAAGAAGGACAGAATCTTATTTAGAGAAACATCTGCTAGTACATCTTTGAAAGAGTAAATTTAGGAAGACATCTTAGGATGAAAGACAAAGGCAACTTCCAAGAAAGTGAGCAAATCCAGAATAACAGACACAGGTAGTATTCCAGACTGCTGAGATCTGTATTGGCATCACACAGCTTTACCTTCCTTCTGGTTTAAAGTACAAAGGAATTAGATATTTCTAAGAGAAATAAGGGAATCTTTAAAACACATTAGTTGGTGGATGTTTGTATTCTACATGGTCATGCACTACCTTCACAAATAAAAATAAACCTCAAATCAAAAATAATTTCAACAGCTCTTTTATACTCTCCTTCCTACAGTGAAGCCTTGATTTGTGATACAGTACTTTCTACAGCAACACACTGCCATCAAGCACTAAGAATTTGCTACAAGTTTCAACACAGAAAAATGGTTTGGGGAGGAAGGAGGAAGAAGTAGAAAAGAAAGCTCTTCTGATAAAGTTATTTCTAGAATAAACCTACCAGTTAAAGAGTTTTTTTGGTTGCAAAAGTGCACCTTTAAATGGACATCTGTTGAAACAACCACCTTACCTTGCTGCTTCTTGCGGCACATCACTGTGAAAAGCGTTGCGAACGCTGAAATGACAACTAAGGGGACTGTAATGGCAATAGCTCTTATCGGTCCAGCCCACGGCGAATGTACTTTGGAAAAATAAACAGAATTAGCCATATTCAAATTATTTATATTAATTGCCTAATCATATCTTCACAAATTGCTGCAGTACACTATTATCTGGCAATTCTCAAATCTAAAGCAGAATCAAATGTGACACTGATGTTTTAAGTAGGTTTCATGCCGACTGCCCTCATCACCACTGCACTAGGGTGACACAAGTAACAAGTAACAAGTGCTGCATGCCAACTAATACCTCCCCACCCCAACTAAAATGGCTTTCCCACAAGGACTTCCAATGATATACTGACCTAAAATGTACTAAAAATAAATGTAGAGAGACACAGATGTGTAGGTACAAGTGTGTGTGTGTACTCTTTTCTTCAATAGAGCAAAAGACCATGGCACAACTGCCTCAGTAATTTCACTTTGATTTAATTTTTTAGTAAGTTTTATTTTGATAAGGAATCAAAAGTTATTTCCAACATTATTAAAACTCAGTTTAAATAAATAAGGTCAGTGCAATACTATCTAAAAATCAAAACTCATACCTGGTTTTAGCGCATAGTGCATTGTTTTCCTTGTTGTATTAGTGTCGTCAACCAGCTTTGAAAAATAAAAGTAGAATTTTATTTTGTGGAAATTTAATTTTATTTATTCTCTGCAATATGTTAACAACCATAACAGCTTTCATGGCCCACTGTGAAGAAATTTACTGTTCCAAAAGTTAAAGAGCACCACAAACTAATAATCAGTGATATAATTTCTATTTGTTCGTACATAGTTCAATGGTGCAACATTAGTTTTCAGGTTTCACATACTGTCATCATCAAGATGAATACCCACCTTTTCAGTATAGTAAAAAAAAACAAACCAAAAACAACCCGACTACAGAATTTAAAGTAAAAAAAATATAAAAAATAATCTTTTAACAGTCCAAGAATTATGCAGGTCCACAACTTTACTTGAAAGCACAGAGGAAACAGCAATAACTCAGGGATGCAAAGTTACAGAAAGGTAAAGGATAATGTGTCTAAACAATTTTACCAGGCTAAGGTAATTCAGCAGGGATGCCTGAAGTACCATTTTACAAAAAAGTGACTTCAATTTCAGTTAATTGCTCCATTAACTTATTTGTTTAGCTGTTGTACAAATGACTATTTAAGAATATTACCTCAATTATATAATCCCCTGGAGATACATTCTGAAGAGTACAACTTGTAGTATCCGTGTTTTGCTCCTGCATCAAAGAAAGAGAATACTTTGCAAGCTCTTCACATACTTAGAAAACCTAATAAAACATACATTCACGTTGGCTTGGAAATATACAGTGTGTTAGGAAACCTTAAACCAGCAAAACCACATTTCTCATTCAAATATGAAGACTACAATCCTCTGGCTGCAAAACTAACTTAGGATTAATTATACAAACAATTCTTAAAAGTTTGGTCTAACATATAAACCCTACATTATGCCCTGAAGCTCCCCAGGTTTCAGAGACTCTGGGTGCTAACCAAAGGTAAGGAAAGAGCCAAGTGCAGCTCCCATAATAAGACTTGGTCAGGCAGCAGCACAACATCAGAGAGCCTAAATCCAGGCACATATTGAAATAAAAGTTATCTCATGCTACACTCTCTCATGGGTAAAGTGGTGCCAACTGGTGCAAAGGTGAAATAAAAAAAAGTAGAAAATATGTATAACAAACATAATGAAACCGTAGTTTGAGTTACTAACTAGTTTTCAGGACACAGAATAGTCTGCATTTGCTGACTCTATCCCGCTCTCAAGCCCTCAAGCCTAGTTTTGACTGATGAGTACTATCACAATACAATTGTTTACATAAATAGTAACAAATTCAGTTTTAAAATTTAAAATCTGACTGTATTTTATATTATACTTGAAGTTTCTAAAGTTTCCATAAAACCTTCTAACAGCTAATGTTAATAGGTTTTGTGCTTTGTGCTCCTAAGAGTAGCAGAACTCGGTGACGTACCTGTTTGCAGGCCTTTTGCTTAAATGGCCCTTCATGCTTAAGTTTGTAGTGAAGGAAGTAGTATCTAAACCCAAAGCTGTGAGGTGCATGATCAAAGGACACATGCATGTTAAAACCCTGCTGGGTAACATTCAGATTCCTCGGCTTCCAGTCTGTCAGAAGAGATATTCATGAATTGGAAAAAAAGTGACTCTTCAAGTACATCATTTTTTTGTAAGGTGAATAAACACAAAGTATTGCACTGTACTTACAAGGTTTGCAGACAAGGTTTTCAGGCTGCAGCAATAATTCACACGCTACAAATACACACAAAATTATTAATGGTAAGTGAAGGAAGGGGTATCAAAGTGCTATTCTATTTGCATAGTAAAAAAGGGGAAAAAGAAGGGAGTTTGCCATTTTGAAGACAACACCCTAATTTCTTCACAGTCTCTAATACTGTTGGAGTAAAAATATTTTGTAATTTTAACTGCTTTGTTATGATTTCAAGTCCCTTCTCATCTGTATATGCAAAGCAGATTCATTAATCGGAAAATAATGTTCCTGTGTGACAAAAGGGATAGCACCAGGCGGAGCATGAGAGGAAGCTGAAACCAGTCTTAAGTACATTTACTCAGTAAGTACACTGAGCACTATCACAAAGACAAATGTTACTGCAGTCTGCATCAACAGACAGACTTGAAAATATTTTAAAAGTTTTATAGGGCAAAAAAAAAAGCCTAAGTGGGACAAATATCAACATTTTCTAGCTGGGACCTTTCATCAATCAGGTTGCTGCTTATCATGAATTATCAAACATCAGATTTATCTGTGGCACTCCAATTCTTTCTGCTTAAGACCCAGATCTTCTTTCTTCAAAGACTATACCACTAACTATCTCAACCCAGACTCATCTAATATCCTCTACTCCATTCCTTTGATAGGAAAGCTAAAAAGCAAGGAGGAGTGGGCAGGGCAGAGACGATATGTAATACCATATTGTACGCAATACTTACGTCTAGTTCGGAAGAAAAACGGGTGATAATTACTTTCATTTTTAATGGAAGGAAAAGGAACAATCTTTACAAAGTAATCTGTTTCAAACTTCAGATTTGCAAAGGGCTGGGATTCCATTCCCTACAAAAAGATTGCAACATGTTTTAAAATCAATTATAACTGAAACTATCCTTCAAATAAGCCCAGAGTTTTGCAAATGTAAGCAGAAATAAGTACATTAAGAATCCTTTACCTACCCACCCATTACACGTGAGGAATCCCAGTACAGAGTTGGATGTGGACTACTACAGATGTGCACCTGCACTCCAGAGTCAGGTGACAGTTCCCAGATCAGAGAAGCTCCTAGAGAAGGCGATTACAAATCTCTAGGGCAACATCTATCATTAGTTAACAAATAGCACTTTTAGAAAGCAACCTGCATCCTAGTAAACAGCACACTGGGTACATATTTAGATAGCAACATATTTAGTTTAATATGGAGCAATTAAACACTTTCAAGACTACTCATACAATCAAGCAACAATGAAACTTTTCTAGAAACAAAGCACTTACTGTTCGTTTAAAACTGAGGCTGAGCTGCTTTGGATCTTTTAAAACCATCTGCTGACATTGTCTTCCCTCTGATTTTAACTCCTCGAGTATTACTCGAAATCCTTTCAGGTACTCAATCCCTGCAAACAGCAGGATATTTAAACCACAAATATCTCAAAATGCATAATTTCATACAGTTTGAATGCATTTGTCCTGAAAAATAAAACTTCGCATTTGTGTAAAATATGCCTGTGTTTTAACACCTGTTGTTGAATGCCAGTTCTTCCTGCATTTTCTGTCTTGCCCCATGGAATTCAAACTCCGGCAAAGGCTGCAATTGCTATGCACTCGCGTAGTGCTTACAGCAGGGGGACCCACACCTCAGCTCGGGCTGTCAAGTCGCGGCTGCAATCTAAGTTACCATCACCTTCAACGCCCTCAGCAACACTTGATTATTTCCATTATCAGCAATGAAATATAACATTTTGCTATAAAATTATAGAAATATCCCTTTATAACATTGTCCTACCATTTCCAAGACTACCAGATTAAAGTGATAGCGGTTGTTAAAACTTTTTAGTTGTAGTACAGTCGGAGAAAACAGAAAACTTGAGTGGAATGGAATTTATTCCAGTGAGTTATCTGTAACTGGAGACTGCAGATCTGCTGGGCAACAAGGTACTTCCAGTGACAGTTAAGTGATTGAAGAATATCCTTGACAACTGGACCTGACACAGAAACACATTGAAGTTCATGTAACTATGATTAAGTAATGTTTTCCAGTCATAAAACAATCTGCATCGTAAAGGATCTGTAAGCATAATGCAATTAGACTTGGTCAAGGCCACTTAAATGCCTTGGGGCAGAGAATTTGATGATTGCACAGTTCTGAAGACCTGGAAAAATTAAACTGAAACAGTAAAAAGCAGCATATGCCTGCAGAGTGCATCCTAGTTTTAAGGGTGTTTCAAGCGAGCTAGTAAAAACAGCAGATGGGCAAAGCTGTTAATTTCTTTCTTCAGCAGTTTTCTTCAATGATTCCAAGCATAATTTAATTATCCTACTAAACAGCAAGCAGTTATTACTGAAGACATGACAAATTAGTCCATTGCTCTTCTACTTACCAATGGCATTTGCTGTCCAAAGTATTGTCACTGCAACCTGTTCGTAGCATGCATGCTGACTGATAGTTATGTTCTGCACATCTCCAATCACGTGTCTCCCCACCGAATTCAGGTACGGCGTGCAGTCTAAAAACATAGAGGAGGAAAACACTTCAAGAACAACACTGTAGCTGATGTTCTTGTGCTATACCAGAGCAAATAAATCATAATATGCCAACAGTACCTAAACTTAATGTCTAGTCAAGCTATCAGTTTCCAACATGACCCGCAGCTTTCCACATTAGTAAAGAACTAAGTTAATTTCTCAACATTTCTACAAGATCAAGCGAAGAAAAAAAGTACACATGCCTTATTTACTCTATAAAAATAAGTGCTGGATAGCAAACCCAGACGCAACTTTTGTCTCACTGAAAACCACAAAACATTACAGATCATTGAGCACAACCCCTTCCACCAGTTTCACCCAAAAGAGAACAACTTTTCCTCCAAAGTCTATGAGAAGTAACATCAATTTTGTGCATGTACAGTGCTTAGAGGAAGACAATGTTGGTCAGTGATCAGGTAAGCATGAAAACAATGAACAAGGTGAGGCTTTAGAACTGGTGCCCAAGAGCTGCTTTTTAATCACAGTACTGCTTGATCCTGACCACAGAGGATCTACCACCTAAATCCATCTCATTTCTGTCTTCCATTCAGTAGCCACATCACCACAGACCTTCTTCCTGCCAATGGATCCAGTCAGAACTGGTTTTGCCTTTTTATCCTCACAAAATACAATATATTCCCTGAAGTTACACCTCTGCAAACATGCAATCATAGAAGACCTCAGCTTTCATTAAGAAAACAAAATATAAGAAAACTTGACTTTGTTGCATTCAAAACAAAACAAAAACTCCAATTTTTAATACTTTTAAAGCCTTACAATGCTTAGGCTCATGTTTTGTGGCAGGAAGAGAAGCAGCAGCCAGAGAATTCAATAGTTCCAGAGCACAGTATGCACAAAGATATAAACACACATTCTGCTTTTGAACTAGTGAAGACAGAAAAATCCAAAAAGAGTTGACCAGTTGACTGTATATTACTGAAAGATTATTAATTCTAAAAAACAGATAATCTCTGTGCTGTGTATTTGTCTATACAGTGTTTGTAGAAACAAACTATGAAAAATCAAATCCTACGATAAGCCAATGCAGGAAATTACAATTTACTTCAGAGGTGTGATCTCAAAGGCCAGGAAAGAAAAATTGCTAATTGAAAAACAGCTTCAGAAAATGCCTTATTACTATAACGCTGGTCAGGAGTCTTTTATGTAACTGCCATACAAATAAGACTGGACCAGTTTGTACAACATTGCCTTTCACAAAAGCTGGTGGCTCATACTTACTCTGCTGTTTGCCGAATTCTGTTGCTACGAAAGAACTCAATGACAGCATGAACTTCCTCTTAGGAGAATAGTGTCTCTTTCAATGGAAAATTTGAAGTAACAGGGTTTTTTTTTTCTAAGTCTGGAACTAATTAATAGCAAGTCCAAGATTTCTGATCCCAGTTACTAAAATTTTATAGACAAATGACAATTTGCCAAAATGGAACGTAGCACAAATGTCAGAAGTTTGACTGTGAGTCACTAATTTAGACTTTTAAGGAATGACAGACTCTGGAAGAAAACAGGATGGAAAAACAGCACTTTTCAGGAGACCACTTCTTTTACTTGAATACAAGTGAAACACTAACACACACAAACATTTGTTTTTAACCTGAATGAATAATCCAGCCAACCAATTCAACAACATAAACCACAGCTGACTAGAATAGCTGTGCAGCAAAACAAAATCTTTTAAATTGCAGCCAGCAAGCCAAGTTCTCTTTTGTGCTGGCTTGTAATCTGGAAACACATACTTATCGTGAATATAAACACTTTCGCCTTGCTATCAGGGAACAGTTTTCCTAGTGCTGCAGAACTCAAATACCTTCTTTGTCCAGGAAGCATGCAGTGCCAGCACCATTCCAAATTGACACTTGTCACTGGTTAAACACAGTTCCTGGTGCCAGAATTAATGGAAAAAACGTAACAGATACTGCCACAGACTCCATTGTGTTAACTAAACGCAGGGATCTCTGTTCCGAGCGATACGATTTCTGGTTTTCTTTACAGAATCACAGAATCATTTAGGTTGGAAAAGACCTTTAAGATCAAGTCCAACCACTAAGGTAGCACTGCCAAGTCCAACACTAAACTATGTCCTCAAGTGCCACACCTTTTAAATACCTCCAGGGTTGGGGGCTCAATCCCTCCCCTGGACAGCCTGCTCCAATGACGGACAGCCCTTTCAGTGGAGAGATTTTTCCCAATATCCAAACTAAACCTCCTTGGCACAACCTGAGGCCGTTGCCTCTTATCCTATCACTTGTTACTTGGAAGAGACAGACAGGCACCCACCTTGCTACAACCTCCTTTCAGATTGCTGTAGAAAGTGATATGATCTCCCTATTTATGTAGATTTTAAAAACCCCTAACTTTTGTAGCAAGCATTTACATTTGGTTTATCTTGATGATGGCCATTAACTGGCAAAATAAGGATAAATTCCCAGTGTAGTAAATGGCCCCAGTTAACTGACTATCCAACACAGACAACCTTTTACAATTAAACCAGTAAGATACAGCTATTTAGCAGTCATTAGACATTTCAGTAAGTCTGAAGCATTATTGCTGCAACCTGCTTATTACTGTTGGTATGCTAGAGATTACTTTATTCCTAATTTATCTGCCAAACAGACCACATCTGCTACAGTTCTAAACCCATCTGTCTCCACTGAAAATGCAGACAGCAGTTTTCCATTAACCTGGTCTTTTAACACTGTAGCTAAGTAAAAGTTACAGCAACTTGAAATAAATTAAGAGATGCCATTCTTCTTCAGCATTCATTTTCAAAATTTATCCTTTCAAAGAAAATATTCTCAATATATTTGCTGCACACAAATGCAAACTACACATTCTCTACCTTGAGACACAATTTGGACCATCTCCCCCAACCTACACATGACAGAAAAGATGTACAAAGCTTGAATTAATCATTCCTGTGACTTTGTGCATAGTGAACCTTTCAATGAAGACATTCTTTCAGAGTCAAATAAGTCTCAGTAATACTCCAGCCAAATACTGGGCAGCTGATGCAGGCCAATCAGAAAGGGAAACTACTACAGATTATTAGATCATTTTCTTTTCAGTGAAACATAAGAAGATGATCCATGAGATCCAGATTTAAAAAATCCAGATTTACAATTACAGCAATACCAAAGAACTCAAGACATTTTTAAGACACATACTGTTATGCACTGACAACTATGAAGCCCTTGATTTTTGCGAACACAGAGCAAACTTTCAACTTACTGTCATATTTGAAGGTGATGTTGAGAGATCCATTGTTCCTGGTGACCGATGACAGCCCCTGTAAAGAAACATCAAGAACATAATTTGAATAGAACAAGCTACTTTAAACTTAAACAGTTTTTATTTTGTAAATAATTTACTGGAGGATGACCAAATTAATGTGGGGGATTTTTTTCCTTTGGTTTGAGCACGCCAGCTGAACACAGAGTACAAACACCTACACAGAACTCACCTGTCATCAACATTACACATGTAATACTCATAGCAAAAACAAAGAGAAATTAAGGTCTGAATGAAATTGTGACTAAAGTAGCATGACTTGCCCAGCAGATGTGAATCACAGAAGCCTGTTTTTGAAATAAAGTTATGTGATGTTCTCAACTTCTGCCATCTAGGTTAATCATGCCCATACAAAACCCACACCTTCAATCAGCATTTAATGACAAATCAAACTGGGTTTTCCAGGGCAAACAAAGGGACAAGAAAGTAAATTGTCAGTCTCAAAAAGCTTGATTTCAAATCCACAGTTTAAAGACTGTCAGGAGCTCAAAGAGAAGAAGGAACGTCACTGTTGTCACAGCACTTTTGAGCTCTACTTTCTTGGCCATGGTTATTTTCAGGAGAGAAATTAAAAGTAGGAGCAAAATGGTAGAAGAACTGATAAAAGAGCACTCATCACCTCCCAGACACTCCTCATCGCATTAACTACCTCAGGAGAAGTGCCTGAAGTACTCTCCTATTTAACAATTAGGAAGACTAAGCCACAAAATTTTCAGCACACTCAGAACTCATCTAGAATCAAGTTGTTATTTTTCCATAAGTCTAATATTATTCAATGCTCATAAGAACTATCCCAGAACCCAAAGATTAACAAACTCATGCATAATAAGCCAGGACACAAAACCTATGGCCTGAATGATCAGTGTGCCTGAATTGTGTATGGGAGAAACTTAACACTAAGAAAGTATCAATATCCAGTATCTACGTATGTATCCACATTTATCCTTCATTAAATTATTTATACAGATATATTTATATGTAAAATTTATGTTTCTGTATGTTTCATACGTAAGCATTCACTGTGTGTTGCTTCAGAGTCAGACACAGGTATTTAGAAAGAAAAACAAAGCATGAGTTCATTACCTTTAAGATAAAAATATGGAAAACATCACACAAAGGATGAAAGCTAATCAGATCTTGATTGTATTCTTATAAGTGAAATTTGTAATTTCACTGTCTTCTTCAGTGGCTTTTCATTTGTTTAACTTTGATTTAGTTTGGCATTAAATAAGCTGTTACACACAAAGGTTTCCTGAAACAGGAAGGCATAATTCTTTTTTTTTTGGGCTTAACTTTCTATTAATGTTCTCTTCTGATTCATTTTCTATTTCTACGTGTCATTTAACTTACTACTAGAGCAAAGCAAATTACTATGTGTTTGATTAAAAAATGACAAGAGAAACTACTGACTTCCTGTATTTATAAACAAAGACAGAGCAAGTTAATTGTTACCTGTCTGCCTTTTGTGTCATTCATAGAGATGAAGTTCTGAGCCCCACATAAATTCCACCAAACTACACAGAAAATTAGCAAAAGTGTTTTGATTCATTACACAGGATCATTTATAGCCCATATTTAAATATTTATATAATATAGGAATGTTTGTTCACAGCATCTTTAGTTGGCATTTCCACCGAGATTATGCTGACATCACGAAACATCTAACATTATAAACCAGTATAACACAATCATTAATCAAGTAGATGCACAAGTAAATACAACCAGAAACCAAACTCTGCTAAACTTAAACAGCATGTGAGATTTTCTGGTTTTAAAAATTTGCTTCCGAAGATGCAGGACGGCTGCAGTAATTTGCAAGAGCGACCTCAGAGTACTGAACTACATAATCGTCATCTCAGTTCAAACATGTAAACTAGTCAGACAATTTTATCCTGCTGAACTTTGGTATTGATCCTCCAAGTACTTACTGCTGTGAGTTTAAAAATATATTCTTCCAGGAAGCGTTCCCTTGCTTTTAAGGCATAAAGTAATTGTGTTAATTAAATGGCTTATAGCTAGGACAGCTTGTTTTGAGCATCTTGCTTTAAAACTATAAATACTAATGCTGTGGCCTTAGGGCACTACATTCTTAGTTAATTAACCACTAATGTTGAGTTTACATGCAGCTTTTAATTAATTCTGAACTTTACTAGAAAGCAAGGCTGCATTGCCTGGAGCTTTGTCTACAAAATCCCTTTGGTCCACGTACTTCTTACACACTGACTGACAAGGAACACACAGGAAAGCAAACAGCCAAAACATCTTTTATGNTTACATCTCACATTATGTGAGCTCAAATCACAGTACTCCACAGAAAGTATGGCAAGATCCAAATCCTGCATCTACACTGGGCAAGCAAGCCAGAAAGAACTACCATCGTGTATCACAAAGCCTCACTACCATCGTGTATCACAAAGCCTCAAATTAGAGGCCAATGTTGGATCTGCTCCTCAATCCACATGGACAGCTTGAATAGTTACAGTTAAGATCCTAAGATATCTTAAATGTGATTGACATTAATACACATAATNCTTACACACTGACTGACAAGGAACACAGGAAAGCAAACAGCCAAAACATCTTTTATGAAGAACTGTAGAGCGCTGATCTTTAAACAGATAATCAAAGCTGAAACACACGCAGATTAAATGACGAATAATCTCGTTTGTCAAGGGGGCNAATTAGAGGCCAATGTTGGATCTGCTCCTCAATCCACATGGACAGCTTGAATAGTTACAGTTAAGATCCTAAGATATCTTAAATGTGATTGACATTAATACACATAATCTCATGAGGAATTAATAACTCATTTTGATGCTCAAGGCATGTACAGGCATTTCATTTAAATATCCATCTTTCAGCACAAAAGACCACAGGTGTTAGTAAGAGCCAAAGGGTATTACATGAAGTTAACCTGAAATTGTGTTTATTTTTTCTAATACCTACCCATCATTTATGCTAAGAATTTATTGATGAAACGCAGTGACAACAACTCTTTCTACCCATTATTATGCCAGAGAGAAACAAAGTCAAGCTTACATTTCCAGAAATAAACCTTAAATGGAATTTTACCCACAGGAACTAATTGTGCCTCCAAGTGAAGTTAAATTTAACTACCGTTTGTCAGCAGAGGTGCTAAGGCAATACAATGAATTTTAAAAATCTGCCTAATTTTAATTGTTAAACATTTCCCTCTCCCTTTTAAATCCAAACATATTGTTTCAAAAGTAATATCTTTTTTTTTTTGTAATTTGACAAGTCCTACCAGAAACTGAATCAGTGATTTCAGAACTGTCCTATGAATAACCATGTTTCCAAATAATACTGACTTATACTCCAACCCTGAGCTTCTGAGGAGCCATACTCCCTCATTCAATGAAGGCAATGTACACATGAGAGTGGGCACTCTCAGGCGGCCACTTGAACATCGATACTAGGAAACAGAGATAGATGCTTGCACTAATTACAGATTTCTGGTAAAGGAGGTAGGAAATCACAACCCCTCAAGCACAGCCTTCTTTCATATGTTGTTAATCAATGCACATATGGTCTTAATTTCATGCTCCCATGAGGCAAACTGAAGGGACAATTGTTTTTGAACTCTAACATCAAGACTCATAATCAATGTTTATCATCCTCATTGCTCAGTAAACTAAAAGCTTTAGATTTGACATGTGTTCTTTTCATTTTCATCTTTCTAGATACTTTCATCCAAATTAAAATATTTTCTATTTCTACAGTTATCACTAAGAGATGAACTATCTGTTCTACTTCTGTAACTGCATTTTGGATTGCTTCCAATGGTATACAACAAAATATATAATCAAGCTAATGTTTGCTATATTACTTGTGTACTCCACTGACTGCAGAATTAATTCTAATTTGTGGGTGGATGAGTTTGTATCATCATTAATATATTCTTGGTGTGACTGACAATTCCAACTATAAATTTTGTTCTTATCTGCATTTATATATGTCCCTGCATTGCATGCACAAGTTATGGGAGTTACCTTTTAAAAATACGTCTCTGTGACACTGGAGAAGTGTTATTAGAAGTGAATTCAAGGAGCAATAGGTTTCTTGGTGACTAACTCATGTTTGAAACCTAGATTCTTCAATTTACTTTTTTTTTTTTTACTTCTTCATCTAAATTGGCATCGTTGGAGTTTCTTCTTATGTCAGCAATGTAATGGTTTATATGAAATAACGAGATTTTGGTTGGTTCTTTGTTGTTATTTACTCTTTTATTTTATCTTTAGAGTCACTGCATGCGTTCAGCTGCTGAGCAGTTTCACAGCCTTTGCACCTTGCATTTGGTCTGAAATACAAAAGCTAAAGCACTGCTTCACTTCAATTCCAAATATATATTTGGTGGAGAAAGACAACCATCAATTTGTGCATGCAGAACTCCATGCTTCGTCCAACCCCAGATTATCCCCTTGCTATACAGGCTGGTGAGCTGGTTCTTCCAACACATCCTTGTCAAGAACTTCCAGTCCCATTCGAAGATCCCCGTTTGCCTTCCATGTCACTAGTGAATACAGAATGTGGATCTCCAGGTGTTAGCACATTACTGTTACACTCCCCTTCAGGCAGACTATTAGATCAGTCAGGCCCTCCCTCTGAACTGGAAGAGCCCATTTCATGCGAAGGTACCTAATGCTTTGATTTTCTCAGGTCAGCTCAGCCTTCCAGGGAATAGATGCCCAGTGACCTGAGGCTGGCACAATACCCCTCCCTTTGTGTAAAACTGTCAGCTATGTTCTCATTTAGCATATTCCTTCTCAGTCTCCCAGAATACAGCTTTTTATCTCATTTTGAGCCCTGCAACTTGGAAAAAACATAGCCGAAACCCCTAATAAGTAAAAAATCCAAACCCATGACTGTATATATGGCCCAGACACCAGGAGTTACAATGCAGGTGCAACAACAAAGCCACTTTACGTAAAGATATGGAAAATCAAGCTTTCTTTTAAGGGTAACACGTAACACTTATTTCCCTGAGCTAAACATAAGGAACTCATACTTCATTTACACAGGAATTGTCCTGACCTTTTGTGATCATTAAAGATCTCATTTTTCATGAAACCATGACATTATCCATGGTTTTATGGGTGACTTCCCACATAGGTAATTACATTTTTTTCTGAACAAATTCTTCTGCAATTTCAATGAGATATGGTTTTCTCATGAAAGTGAAAGGAAACTGAATTCAACAGCTGCTGCCTTAAATCCCATCAGAGGATGAGGCAGTGCCTAAATCTACTCATATACCAGCCAGCTTCATGGGGGTCTTTTCAGATTTTTGAGATGAAATGTACTTGTAATTGCAGGGTATCCTATCCCCCCAAAAGATTAAAAGCGCTTTAAAAAATATAGTAGAGATGCCTTGTCATTATGCCTTCTTCCAGGCTGTGTTATTTTGTTTAAAAAAGGCAATGTGGAAAGTTACCTTACACATTAATCAGTCTGACAGAGAGATAAGAAATCATTTTAAGGAAGAAATACTACAACAGTACTTACAGCATGACTCTTGGGTGTACAACATGGCTCTGTGCAGCTGTTCTCTGAATGCACCTCGACTGGTTTACTTTAAAGCCACAATTTAACAACAATAGAAGCAAGTTTAATCTATACCGTTTGCCTGCTACCGTGAAAATCTTAAATCTCTTGAGTCAAGCCCAGGAATTCAATGCAGAAAAGCATGGCAGAAAAAGGGTACCAGCTCTTATTTCTCACATGCAATTTACAAGTTTGCTTAAGAAGTTTTCTACAGTTTGCCCTGCCACACAATTTTTTTTTCCAACTTTGTTGGGTGTTTGGTGAATTCCAAACGAACAAAAAAAAATCCCCCAACAATAAAAAAAAACCCAAGAAAATAGAGAGAATATTTTCAAAGAATGCACATTTCCCACAAACATGACCAATGTGCTAGTCTAAGGATACCTGGACAAAAGTAAAAGTCTGTAGTTAAACCAGTGTTCTCTTAACTGTGGGACATGACCCCTGGCAGGAGAGTTGGGAGAAAGTTGAGATGTTTGGAAAGGGGGGAGAAAAAGCACTGCCAAGACAGGTGCATGAATGTTAATTATGAGGAAGGAAGGGAGGGAAGGGAGAGAAGGGAAGGAGGTTGGTTTGAGAAGTGTGGACTCATGCTATAAACAAAAAATACACAGAATAACTCAGAACTGAAACAATGGAGGAAGACAAAATAACAAAGCCTGCTGCTATACATGCTTACTGCTGAACATACATCACAACTGAATTTAGCTTACGCCCACTGAAGCATTTCTAAACTAACCTGTCTAGGAAACAATGAAACCATATCTTTTAATTCATTTAACTGACTCTCCACTTAATGTGCAAAGCCATAGGCTGAGACACAGTCTTTGCCTCCAAAGGTGTTCAAAAAGAGTTAGAATATGATTAATAAAATGTTTCAAAAGGTGACAGAGAAGCACGAGAGCACACTGGATACTGGATATATACTGTTTATATTAATATTCATATTAAATATAAAGGTGTGTTCTTTCATTCATTTTGCTTACCAGATTATGAAATTATGTAGCTTTCAGACTAGAGAACATCAGGGGAGAAAGCACAGGACAACACTTCAGAGCTACAAAGCAAGTAGACTAATGGTATCTTTAAGATTTCACACACTTAATGGTTTGCTGCTTCTCCTAAATCAGTATTTTTAAGACAGTCAAATCTAAAAAGTTTTCTCCTTTAAAGCTGAGCATATGCAGAGTTGCTGAGAACACCTAAAGGCATTTCTTCCCAAAATATTAAATGGTTCACTAATAGTGTTCTGTGCCAGATTCCTACTTTTCAAATTGGAAACTCCTAGAACGATCTCTTCCATTGCTCATGGGTTTCACCCAAAGCAAAAGAAAATCTGTAAAAGTAACTGGGATGTACTCTGTAGGTTCAGCTTTAAGCTTCAGACAGAACACAACTATGAGTTGTGGGTTCTTTGGAGTTTTTCTCTTTGCTTCTCAGTCTACCACCAGAGTGCACACACAAAAAAAACCAACCTAACAGCTCTGAGGGAAACTCTCATCAAATATGGATTAACTGCTTATATCTAACTGTTCTATCTAAAAAATTCCATTCTGAAACCAACTGCATTGTTGGAGATTTCCACTGCACATAAAACATAGAGCAAGCAGACTGGAGATACTCTGCTTGTAGTACAGGGTGAGTTTATCCAATTCCTAACTTTTGAAAATGATAAGAACAGCTGCTTGCAAGGAAATCTTTAAAGCAGAACATCACATAAAGGCTGGAATGTGAAAAATTCGACATAGCACATCTACTCTGTTTTGTGTGCGTTCACACAGTGTCTATCCCCAGTACTAATCCTTCTACACTATTTTGAGAGAAAGTCACTGAAACTCCTTAAGAGCTTTGCAGATGGAAAAATATGAAGTGTATATCCTTAAAACTTAATTTTGATTCTAACTTATGTCAAAGAAACATACAGGCACAATTCTAGGAAAAGTTCACATGTTTACAGGAGTTGATGACTGAAACTAACACACATTGGTTTGTAGGACCAACATAAATAAACCAGTTTTGATTCTAGAGGGCATGGAGGCAAGGCAATTTAGCAAGAACTTCACTTTACTGATTAGAGTGCCACAGAACTCATAAAACTTTTAAAGTACATAGGATTTGGGACTGTTCCATCTTAATCCCTCCCTTTGAAGTAATGCAATTATTTTGGACATAAAAACCTATTCTTGGGGATTTAGCAACACACAACTGTACTCATCCATAATATTTTAAACCCGAGAATTTGTAAGCAGTATGGTTCAATTCCAGGAGCAATCAATTATTTGCTTGCCAAAATCCCATGTTCCAGCTTTAAAGAATCTTCCACCACTCGCCAAGCAGTATTTTTAACACTTCACACGAAACTTGTTTTTGCAGGAGACAAAGTACAAAAGAGCCCAACTTTCTTCAAAAAGACACAGGCATGCCTTCCAAAAGTTACTATTCTTGTGAACTACAAGATAAAAAGGTTCAGGCAGTGTGAAGCTAGGACTTGAAATGTGATAGGCATCTACTGCAAACGAACCTCTGGCATTAAGTTCAGTATCATCAGGGACATAGGAAGAGTACCAAGATGCATACAGAGCCATCTGATACAATACCCTCATCGAAAGTGAGGGACAGACTATTATAGTCTCAGACCAAACTGGTGTAGTAATTGTATTAGACATTTTTTAATCCAGATGGGAAAAAAACCAAAACAAAACCAGTAAAAAGGGAGTGACTATTATGTCAGACACAATGACTAAAATTACTTTCTGCTTAGAAGTGGCAGTTCTTGTACTTCAACTATGCTAAAATAAAATAAGTTACTTTTCTCTATAAATCTTCCCCTAGGAAGCAAACAAGAATTTGTCCCTTTCTTCTATTCACACAGTTAATGACAAGCTGCATAAGCAGGCTTCCTGCAGAGTTAGAAACAAGTCCTGGTTATGCCACCCTTCCTTCTAACCGTGTTAAAAGTATGGCCTTTAGTTCCTTTAGGAACTAAAGCATGTTTAGGCATTGTTACTCCCACCTCCCCGAGACAAGCAGAGATTCTTACTACCAAACTATGCACTTTTGCCAAATCAAATTTCTTCTTAGAGTCTTCATCTAGTCCTGGTACACAAAGATGACTACTACTCTCACAGCTTCAGCAGTAAATCAGCAGTGAGGATTGGAAGGTCCAGTGCTTACTACATGTACTGAGGATCCACATGGTTGAACTTGAGAGGCACAAGGCAGATACATTTGGTGGCTGCAGATTTAAAGCTTCAGCTGCCAGGGAACTTATACAGTCCTGGTTAACCTCTATGGAGTACACCATACATGCAGCCAAAAAACCTTTGTTTGGAATGTGTCAGAAACATACACAAAGCTGCATGAACACTTCTGGTCCACATGAAGGCTATTTGGAAGAAACAGCACTCAAATACTCCAACTATACTGTCCCCTCTCTCCAAGCAAACTGGAGCTTCCCCACTTACAGCCATTTAAGTAGGAAAAGTTCTGCCAAATGATGATCAATGCCAGGAATTTGATCCTGACACAATATCACCATATAAAACAACCCTTTCTAGGGACACACTCTCAAGATGAACTACCAGTCTTGAGTAACATTTACACATCAGAATTCACCTGATCATCAAGGCTGACTTCCTTCTCCTAGACTTTAGATTTACACACTCTGCAAATTCACATATTTTGCCCCTAACTGTGCTACTCAAACGTCTCTTTATACAGACTGGCTTCTGCCATCAAGATTGTTGAAGTTTTTTACAATGAAAAAAAAGAAAAAAACAAACAAAAAATTTAAAAAAATATGGAGAACATTCTTGTGTGATTATCTCTCTTCAGGACTTGGGATTTGAAATGCATTAAGTACTGCTAAATCTTACTGATGGGGGAAAAAAAAATCCCAAGGAAATGCATGTGTTATCAGTATATCTGTACTGGCAAACTCTGTAGGCATTATCTGCTACCAAACCCATTAGGTTTTCCCATACTAAAAATGGGAACCGAAATACAATTTTAAAAATAGATTTAATGTTTGAAATGGTACTGGAAGTCACATCTGACTGAATTCAGTTTCCACTAATAAAAGTCACACCCTATAGTTATCACAATTTTATAATACATTTGAACAAGTAAAACAGTTTGAGATGCATTTTTCCTATGTATTTAATGTTAAGTGCTTCTGAAATTAGGCCAAAGGAAAGGTTACACACTCTAACCGTTCAGTACGTGGCCAGGTCATAACTGCTCTTTTCATACTTATTAATACACTACTTGTCATGAAGTGTGAAATTTGCTAACACCCCGACACAACCTGTATCACAACCTGCTTGGGTTTTAAATTACATTGGTGTCATCTACTTAACTACTATTTTAAGATCTTGCAATATTTTCATTCTGATCTGTTTCATGAAGGATTGTTCTTAGCCAGTTCCTAAAACCTTGGAGCACTTTTTGTTCATATATTATTGGTGAAAATTAGATTATCCAACAGCAAAAAAAAAAAAAGTTGAGGAAAAATCTACATATTGATAACATTTAGTTTTTCTGTCAAAGCAGCTTTCTTTTGAATGATAAACTTACATAACTCACCAGAAAATAATAGGAAATCATACCTTGGTTTGGTTGTTTAGGAACCCTACAATCAAATGCTCGATGTAGAAATACAGGCTTGGCATATGGGTCCACTTTTGCATGGCCCACTGACAAGAGGCAGGAATGGTACAAAGTGCATTTTGCCCCAGGAAAAATACCATTGCTGTGCTGCTCTAAGGAAATCCCTCTAGTTCCCATACAGAATCCAGATGCATTCCTCACCAAGTCCTTAAAAGCAAAAGGAACCTGAAGAGAAGGTAACCTAAACTGTAATCTGATGTTCCTCACTAAAGTTGCCAGGAACAACAACAACAACAAAATCAAACGCACCAGCTGTTCAAGGGGGTAAGAAAATTCAGCTACAATGTATTTTCTTACACAGCATTTCTATTACAGTAACACCTGAAAGGTTGAGCTTGGGTAGGTACCAGTATCCCAGACTGTACCTGATTATCACCACAGGATGCTTTACAACATCCAGCCACAGGCCAGCATGGTTCTGTGCTGTTGCACATACCCATAAGGAGGGCGGTTGCAACCCTAAATGCCTAAGCCTCAAGAAAGTTTCTTAATCTTGCTTTCCTTCTCAACTAATTCTGTGTGTAATGCCTTAGACATGAAGCAATGACAATTAAAAAGCAAAGAGAAAACAAATACCTTTTACACTATTTGGAACAGAAGAATCATCTTGTGATTTCTCCCTGCTCAGAGATGTGGGAAATACAGCCTCTTTCCTGCTTTACCCACATCCAGTAACTACATCTACAACTTCGGGGAAGTGATTTCATAGCTTTTGTGCCTTAGCTTCTCATCTCTACAATGGGATGACATTATTTCCTTTCCTCCAGTTGTCTATGAAATAATTTCAGACAGCAAAGTACTCAGAGCAAGGAGTTCCACTTATGCTCTGTACACATACACGCCTCGTGCTCAGTCTAATGAGATGCAGATTTCAGCTCATGTCCTGTGGCGGTGTTCACAGTAACTAGCAAGTTTTACAATAAATCCATAGTTGAAACTTTTCTTCTCTTTAAATAGGGAAGGTCTTGTGCATATGTCTACAGATTTTTTTTTTCTACACCTTAGATAATAAAACTTCCAAACTGCCCAAATAATAAATCCTGACCCTATCAAGGCATTACAGGATCATTAAACAGAAAAAACCCAAACCCATATATCTAAAAAACTTCATGCAGAGTTGATACACAGAAGCTACTGGTATAAATTTGACAAGAAGAATTTGAAACCAAACTTATAATCTTCTGAGGTCAGGAAGAAAGGAAAAAACCACTTACAAAGTTAATACATAAAACACTTCAGGATGAACAAAGGTCAGTTTACACTGGCAGCATGCTGAGCTTTCTACAAGGTGATGTTTAAGACACTACATGGCAACCTAGCAGAAACAGGGTGTCAAGTGAGGTAAAGTGATCATCTGCTCTGATTTTAGTGACAAGGTATATTAACTTTTCTCCTGATTTTTAAGCAGTTACATTTGTGTGATAATTGTACTATGACTGGAGTGAAATCAATGAAGCCCGTACAGCCAGTACTATCTGAACACCATTTAATTTCTGTCAAATCTGATGATCTTCGTTACTCCAGCCCAGATCCACCCAAGTCACTGTTACCCATGTTCTACAAAACAACGATTTAAAAGCTTCAGAACACATTTCTCTATTTACTGGTTTCTCACCCGTGTCACTACAAGGCATATACAGTCCCAACAGAAATGCAATCATAGTTTTATTATTTCCTTTTGAACACTACCATAAATTCCTTTTCCATCCACCTCGTAGTCAAAGCACAATATGTATGTAATTAATTATTTACAAGAGAAAGGACTCAAATGAAAATTATCAGATTTAGTCATGGCAGTTTTCTTCTCATATGCTTTTCTCACATGATTTTCCACAAAATAACATCACATAAGCTGTTTTGCACTGAAAATGTTGAATTGACACTCATCTTTCAATAAACTTCAGTCTCATGTGGTATTTGTAAAAAAACCTCCAAACCAGACACACAAAAAAACCCCACCCAAAACCAACCAAACAAACCCAAAACAAAAACACTTCTGCCTCTGCTACGTATTGGGTAACAACTGGTTCCAATTTCTTGTAACCATATATGCACAACCATTTTTTTGTATCCATTCATGCACAACAATATGAAAATTTGAGTATTTTAGGATGTTAATACATGCTGAAGATAATCCCTCTGGTTATAATGCCCCCTAGACTAATATATCCATTAAAAATGTGTAACTGAAATGCTTTAAATACTTCAAAATGTAGAGCTGCTCAAATACTACTCAGAATATGAAAAATATACAGAAACATCCACCTGACTGACTTAAGTTTCTATTAATAAAGTTACTCATCCATGGATCTCACACTTTTATAATGCATTTGAAAAGGAGACATAGAAAAAAAATCCATTCATCTGGAAGACCCTAATCATCACAGAGTTCACACTCCTAAAAACCCAACCAATTACAAATAGAAAGGTCTGAGACTTTGAGGCAGTTTGGTCACCATACAATAACCCATCAAACCACTGTTCATTGGCACATATAAATATTTACCTGGAAATCTTTATCTTTACATAAAACCCTATACAGCAAAAAAATATTTGGAAAATACTGTACACTTCTTAAGTATAAAACTTCTACTGCAATGATATGCATGGTGATTTTTCTGAAATCAGACACTTTCACCCTAGACCGTAAGACTGAAGCAATTTGAAATGGAAATATTTCCTGTCCACTCACTGCCAGTTTCTGTTCCCAGAGTGATAAAACAGATGACATCCAGTACAATAAATTCTTTTATTAACCATAAATTTGAGACTGCTTTAGGGATTTGAAGTGTTCAGTTTCATGCTGAAAAAATGTAATGTTATCCACAGACCGTCAGCATGTGTAACAAAAACAGAGCCACAGGTTATGCGACTTTGATCGAATTATGAAAAAAAATTCTTTTGAATTTTAAAGTACTTGAAAAAGCCTTTGCAATTATTTTTAACTTTTCTTAAAAAAAAAAAAAAAGCCATGCACACTAACTGGTCTTCTTTTCCTGTAGGAAACAACCACTTACAACAAAAAAGCCACTATACAGAAAGTCAGTACCATGAACAACTTCCCTTCTAGCAGTCATCTTATTTAAGAAGCCAGAAATGGAACAGAAGTTTTAAGAGCTTAAGCATCTAAATACACAGATTTAAAAGTGAAATTGATCCTGGATTTCTCTCAAACATTTACTTGTCTTCCTTTTGCCAAAGTTAAACCGAATGTATAAATAGCTAATCCTGAAATTTTCGGCAGGAAGATAAACATAATAGAGAACTAACTCTTTCAGTTTCAATCTCATCCCTATTAAAATAAATTATTGTAGTAAATGGAGAAGTAGATGCAAAGACCAGCAAGCTTCACTTCCAATGAAAAATATAAATTGTAACAGGAACACTACTTGGATTTGACCGTAAAACTATAAAACCGGAAACAATTATTTTCTCTGTTGTGACAAAACCCAACCATATTGAGTGGAGGGGATGTGTGGGAATCCTACCTATAGCTACAAGTCAACTTTCCACATACAAATAAACACACAAATAAACAACAGGAGTTCACATACCGTTAACTTCTGGGGTTCAATGGAATATAATAACTAAAACATAGACACCAAATGTGATGTGGCCACAGTGAACAGCAGTCATCCATATCTATCCACACTGGTAGGTGAAACCAGGCGTTATTCTGCCACTTATTTTGTGGCTTTGATGCCTACATTTACTGCCAGAATGTAATAAAAAGGAAGTTCTGTCCCTGCAGCTCATTTTTTAGGGAGCTGAATGTCCCATTTTCAAACCTCTGCATGACATTTCACGGCTAGTGGTCCTTGCTGAAAAAGAAACCCGAAAGTGAATGGCACGATTAGTGAATTACTCTTACAAATGCAACTATATGGAGAAACCTAAGCTATCCCAACCTGCATTATTCCTAACTGATGAATAAAAGATAAAGGGTTTGTTTCCACTGATGTTCTGAAGAGGCATGGAATAATAACATTTTACCTGTTATGGGTCAGGCTGAGTTAGGTGTTCATCGTTTTGATTCTTATTTTATCTTTTTTTTGTGGTTACCCTATTACTCCTGTCTGAGGTAAACTAAAGTAAACATGAAACATCACCTATGTAACTTCATGAAAAAATGTAAACTATAAAACAATGCTGTAACTACTCTGGAATAAACCATGTTACTGCTTTTTTGAAAAGTATCTTTGCTAAATATTTTGTACAATACAACAGAAAAAGCAAAACATTAAGAAAATTATTTTTAAATTAGATTTCTTTAATTTTTCTTTTAAAATTTCTTTTAAACACTAGAACATTTATTTTATAAGAAAAGCATCAGGCTATGCATCTGGCCCTTTCTTTTGGGGCTTGTGAAGCAGCATCAGGAAGCCTCAGATAAAATTCTGACACAGTAAACAAAAATAAAAGCTCTTTATAATGGGGAATAATCCTTAACTGTACTTTGTAACTACACAAATTTGGTCATGGATACCCTACTAATAGAAAGACACTGTCTTCAAAACAAGGTAAGACATAGTGTTATATAAGACCCAGGGGATCATTCTGTAATTTCAGTGGTAATCTGCCCAAATTCCATCCACCAACTCCAGGCTATACAGTGAGGTCCCACCCTCGGGTTACAAATGAATACACTGCTCTTCATTTCCTGGCAGGAAAGGTTGTATAGCATTACCATGCACTCTGTATTCCACCACAGAATGGTGGAATTTCAACAGGCTGCATTTGGCTGCATTTCAACAGGCACTGAAGTGATTTCTGAAACATTATCATTTTCTTGCTTGTGAAAAATTCACTGTTTAAAATTGTTCACGTGAAAGATCCTGGATAATGTAGACTTTTGAAGTACGCTCAGTACACTAACCTCAAACTCTCCTGATCAGATAACTTTGATAACCTTCAAAAAAGTAACACACCTCAAGGGTGAGAATTCTAAAAGTGTCTGAATAGTTATAATGAACACCAACTTCATCAGAAAATTAACTTTGGGATTTCCTGAACTCCTCTGTCCAGCCTTGGGCTGTTGTTCCATATAGTAAGTTCAGAACTTCTGAACATACACTTAACCAGAAGGTGACTTCATTTTATTCATGTCATTGGAAAATCACCCCAGTTGTGAAAAGAAAAAAAAAGAAAACCCCAAACAAAAAAGGATACTTTCAATTTAAAGTGTTTTAGTAATTTGATTTACAATGCAGCTCACAGGCAGGTGCATTAGAACAGGTGGGGAAGGATGGGCAAATGGCAACACCAAAGTGGCAGGAAGCAATGGGAGTGAAAATTTCACTAACCAGCTTCAATGCTGAGTCAATATAAAACATAACTACACCCTGAGCCACAAAAGAGAACAAATCCTACTGAAAGAACAGGAGTTAGGGCAGTCCATTCATTTTAAAATCTCACTCCAAGCTTCTAAGATCTGCTCACACTTACAGGGTGAAGCTTAAACCACCCATTTATACACTGTATCTCTAAGGCTTCAAGGGGAAGCCCAGCACAAGCTTGAAAACTTTCCTAGAAGGGTTTGTGATTCAGCAACTCCCCCTTCCCACACAGTATTTAAAGCTCATCCAGACAGAGCAGTCTTTATGCTCAGAGCAAATGGCAGAACTTACCGGTTCCAACTTCTATCCTCATTTTGTTACCACTGCCTATAATTAGGGGCAAGCCCCGGCAGGGAGGTAACATTGATCCCCACAGAAATCAAAGGAGTATGAAGCAGCACACACTGGCTTTACAAGGCTGGGAGACAAGATACAGACTGGCACCCTAACAGCTCAGATGGAGGAAACGGTTGGAATTCTTCATTGTCTGAGCAGCTGTACCCAAAGTTACTCTGGTGCACTTCAAATAAATGAGTAACTCTATCCCTAAGGGCCTCTTTGTAAAGGAAGTCATTGCTATGTGATAAACTAAGGTGTAACTTTACAGTATAGTACCTACTTTATGACAACAGACTATGTGGGGTTTTCCAGGACACACCTACACAAAACTGAGACTGACAATAGCTATTACCAAGAAAGCCTAAGCACCGGGCACTGCCCTGCTAGCAAACTGACCTGCTTTGGGTCAGCCAGGATCACAAGCCCCCACTGACCCAGGCATCCTGCCCTGGCACTCCGCGAGGCTGTTCCGAGGGAATTCGGCTGTCTGACGCACTCTCCCGTGCTGAAAAGATGCACCAAAACCCCTCCATGTGAGACACTACTGCAGAAGTGAACTGAACCTGTCTCCTAGTTGAGCAGACAGGAATATTCACACACACACACACACACACACACACGAAGCAGAAGCCTGAGAACAGCCTTGTCTCCCAGTGTGCAAAGCACCCGGCTTCTGCACTCGGCTCAGTCCAGCTGTGCGATGCCAAGTCATCACAAAGCATCACACCACTCCAGGTACAAAGGACAAAATCCCTTCAAAACCCAAGTCAAAGTCTTGTCACTGATTTTAACAGGTACTATTTTAGCTCTTTAAACAAAACAACACACCCAAAAATAAAAACCCCAACCGAAACAAAACCACCTGGCAAACCCCTTGATATTCTATGTTTAAAAGGAAAACAGACTGAGGTGGTGTTTCCACAAGATAACAAAAAGAGGCCTTTATATAGTTTAAGTCATTGAATATAAAAGGAGAATGTGACTATTAAAAGCCCCTGAAGTTGTATTTTTAATGCTTTCTGATTCCAGGACAGTCACACCTGGAATACAGATGTTTAACTGAGCAGCTGAGAGCTTCTAGTTTTAACAATTTAGAATAATTACTGTTTGGACCTAAGCATTCTCATATTATGCCTTTTTACTCGCTAAACTAAATTCACACATAATTGGAACCTGCATTATTACAAAAAAAAAAAAAAAGTCATTCTCTTTGAGCCTCTAAAATCAAAATTATCAAAAAGGGGACCTTTACAGATCAGATTACTCTTTGGAACTTTTTATGTAAATAGATGAAACTGAACTTCGCTATGGATACGCAAACAACAAAGAATTTCCTTTCATGAATCCCCAAACCTAACTCAATAGCTGGTTTTAATCTGTAGAACTGAATTCTAACATTTTAAAGGGAAATATTAGAAACATACATAAGTACTTTTTACATTATAAATACAAAGCTCAAGATAATAAGATTATTTCATCAAGGTAGGGTATATTTTAAGTGTATTACCAATTCAGGATTCCCATGGAGGACCAAAATCCTCCATCTGAAAATACAAAGCAAAATTAATTAGAAAACAGTTTGAGTGAATTGTATTCTTGCAAAGAGTTCTTAGAAAGGATCACCTTGAATGCGTTTGATGCTGAGGAGACGCCATAACTTTTCTTCACACAAAAGCAGTCATCAACAGAGCACAACCAGATGTTAAGTTTTCTTCTCTTAGTTTCTGTAAACCTCTGTGACCTCCCTCAAATTAAAAAAGGGAATAGCATTTTTAAAGCCACAGGAGCTATCATTAGTGAAGCATTCTAAGGATTTTCATTAATTCATAGCCAGCCAACCAGGAATTTTCCCACAGCCGTATACAAAAAAAGTCAGAGAAGTCACTGATTGCTTGGTTGGATTTGAATGTAGTCAGAGGTAAGATCAGAAATATCTAGTCCCTCCCACTGATATAAGAGTGAAGAACATCAGGAAGGTCAGAAATTAAAATCCAAGTCTGCCCACCAACCATGAGGAAAATTTGGGAGGTAAGGGAATCACATAGCTAGCTAGCAATCCATTAGGTAGAAACCCTTAAGCACAGAACATGAAGCTCCAAGTAGAACTGCATGATGATCATCTCCCTAGAGCAGTCTCAAGTCTTGGATGTTGTATAGTTGTGCACAGTTTGTAGCACCTTTTGGCCCAAACCACATATTTAGTTGAAGTCCTTTGAACAATGCGTGCTCCTCATTTGTCCCGTACAGTTTCTGTCAACTTGGGGTTCCAGCAAAGGAGTTTGTATTTTCAGTGTTAAATCATCATAATACAAAGGTTTTAGAAAACAGAACACTTGAAAATTCAATGGCACTTCCCTGGAAGCATTGCAGTGATCTCAGCAATACTGTGACATGTACCATGTGATGTGTTTCACTCTGTACAACTTTTGCAAGACAAAAGGCCAGACCCAAAGGCACAGACCCACAGACTCCTGGCTTACAGACTCCATGCAACCAACAATGTGCCCCTGTCAGAGGTCAGCATTTCACACCCACCTCTGCACACTCAGAACACCAAGTGGTACATACACATTTGATTCAGATCAGTCATGGGCACACAAGTCTAATTCTGTTGAATTAACCAGAACATACATTTTGGAGTTTATGTTTTGAGGCCTGCAAGAAGTGATATGACACCTGACTAGCATGAAATCCCCAGACAAAACTACCTCTCACGTTTGTCTGAGCAAGCAACTTAAGTGATGTGTCCCAAAACCACATTTACTGTCTTTTTGAACAGCAGCCCAAGACTAGATCCATAAGAATAAGCAGAATAAAGGATACTGATGCACCATAATATGCATTTAACAGATTGCTATGACACATTCTGTATGTTCAATACAGAACATACTACTGATAAGATTTTGACCACTGAGAACACAGCTCACAAGTCTGGTAGCCAGCACTGATGTGTTTTTTCATGTAGTATGTATGCAAGCAGTCATCTTCCTACCTGCCCTTGAAGTGCATTGCCCTCTCCCAAAGGATCTTGATAGCTATTCAGAGGTACAGTGTCCTACCAGGGAAATGAAAAGGCAAGGATTCTTCAGCCATCTAAAAACAAGTAATCCTTACCCCTTACATTCTTCATCATGCACATCTACAGGTTGGTAGCTTAGCTCATCTTCTTATACTCCTTATTGCATATCTACATTAACTTATTCGAAAGATTTTGCTAGCCACGATTCCAGCCCTAATTCCTGACAACATTCTAGGAAAAGGATTTTCTACTTAATTCTTTTAACATAGTGGTTATAGATTAAGTAATGGACCTAGGGTTGGTACTGGACTGTTCAACTTGGGATGAAAGAGCCACAGTGCAATTTAATGTACTCAATAGCTCTTGCAGGAACAGACAACTACTTTTCTAAGTCAACAGAAGGAATACAGAGGGCATAAGAGAGACAGAAACAGCCATATAGTATGTGTCCCTTACTAGAATCTAACAGTATCTTGAGTTACAAATGTGTGTAAAATCCTCATCAACAGCCACGAGATAAAAAATGTGGGTGGCCACTGAACCAGATACCAAATCAGGATGCAGACAGTGCCTAGCCATAGGATTAGCTTCCTTTTGCTATCCCCTTATTACCTCAGTGATGCACCAAAAACAGAGTAAAAAAGAGGCAGTGTTCCAGCACACCCATGGGACTTCTGTTATTCTGTCTATTCAGACTGAGAGAAAAATTCTCTACCTGCATTTAATTTCCCTTGCACTTGTGCAATTGAGCCATGAGGGGTGACAGAAGGACTAGGATAACAATGCAATTTGTTCATGAGGCTTTGCATACTGTTTCCTACACTCTCCTTTAAAACATTGTTATTAACATGAATCCATCTTGCTAATCTGCAATTTCCCCTATCTTGGTCTGGAATCTACTCCTGTTAGGCTTTTTCAGAGAGTTCCTTCAGTTTGTTTTTAAAGAACAAAATAATCATCTTTGACATTTGCTCTTTAGACATCCTCTAGTTGACTTGTCTGGATGACTCATTCTAGAACTTAGGCCAGAATCATCAGCTGCACTTCATCTTGCTGTTTTCACCTTGACAGGCTCCTCGGGTGCTGTTTCCATGTCTTTCCATGCCTCCAGCTCTTTGGAAGACTGTACTTTGAGCAGGCATGAGAATTTAGCCTCTGCACAGGTATGACTGACAGCTGCTGCTGGACTGGCAGCTGCTCTAACTTGCTTTGCCGAAAGTGTTCCACTTTTTAGTACTCTTTCTAGTAGATGGGCTCCAGCTAAACAGACTTCCAACAGTTTCTGTGAGGTACTGTTAAATCACAGTTTCTTTCCTCAGAATCACACTCTTCATTGCAGTCAGTCCGTAAGTTAACAAGAAGCCCACTGCTATTCCTCAGCCAAGAAATGGTGTATTTGGACAGGATCTCCTCAGGGTATGTGACTGATAGTACTGAACAGAACAGGCCCGTGAACAGAGGGGTTAGCACACCAGGATCAGGTAGCTCACCTTCTCAATGCTGGTGGCAAACAAAGCAGTTTGTAAGACAGCAAGCTTGGCAAGCAGAGACCCACTGAAAGCTGGTGTTACTAGAAAACGTAGTGAGAAAAACTGATACCGAGTCATCAGCTCCAGCTCAGTAGGTTAAAGTAGGTTACTGCAAGCCCTGTTCAAAACTAAAACTTATCTGTACACACAGCCAACCAGGAAAGTGTGTTCAATGTATTTTTAAACCAGGTGTAAAAACACTGAAGTTAATTACAAAACATTTCTTAATTGAACTTTCCTCTGTTCCTTAATATTTATGGTCTACACTGTTTGACTCACTTCCAAAAATTACACCTGCTTGCTTTATACCAGTAGACCCATTAGATATGAACCACCTTCTCCAATCTATGGAGATCACCAATACTTTTTTTAAAAGCCCAGAAATTGTGTCCTAGATATAATTATTAAAGTAAAATTTATTAAGTAAAACATGTTAAAATACATATTTAGATCCTGGCTTGGCTGGCAAAATTTGGATGATCAAGTTGATAGCGTATGTGTTTCTGTTACGTAAGCACTGCAGTAAAACTGCAGAAGTTAGTCCATATATTACAGGAGTAAACTTGCATTCAATACTTCATTTAGTATATATCTGGCAAAGTCTTCGTGAGAAGATCAAGCAGAGGTTTTGGGTGTTGAGGTGGGTGACTCCTACGGAAGGTGGAAAAGGCACGTAGCTGGTTAATGTAATAACTGTAAAATACTGTATGCATAACAGGATATAAAAATTTTCAAGTTTGCATTTAATTTTTATGCATTACTCTTAGATTACCATACTGTAAAATTAAACAGTAACTTGCACTTCCATAAAACAGTTTTTCATAATACTGGGAAAAGGATATAACAAATAAACATCCCTGCACGTGACACAATTTTATGGGTTTTTTTTCCAGATGTGATATATTTATGCCTGAGATGAATTTTTCAACTTAAAACCAACACATTGTATAGAAACATCAGCATTAAGTTTCAGGGGGATAAAAAAAAAAATCTCAAAATACACTTGATTATGCTGGTAGCAATATAAATAAAAACAAAGCAATATATTTTAAAATATTTTTAATTTTTACTTCTGAAAATTAAAAGTAGTGTTCAAGATTAACAGTTCTCCGGTAATACTGTACACTCCTCTTGTTTTCTTCTAAAAACTCTGCTAAATTTATGGGTAAAAATCAGCCTTTAAGCAAAATTAAGCAAGCAAGTTCACATCAAAGCTTTGTTTCATCATCTTTAGATTGATCTGTTGGAAAAGACAGCTGGTCCTTATTAAACACCCTTTAAATGTTGCCATTTTAATTAACATCCATGTTATATTAAAATTACCAAATAATGAAAGAAAAGCTAGTATCATCTAATTGTGACTGATTAACATCTTTTTACCTGTGGACTGTAAATTATTCATCTATTACAGCAGAACTTGTTCTTAAATGTCTCAAGATTTTAAGTTAACAATTCTGATAACAGATCTCAGTTAACATGTCTGCTTGTCAATAGCAGATTTTGGGAGGAAGACAGGGAATGGAGTTCTAGACTAAGGGACATCATCTAGAGAGGAAAATCAAACCTGTAACTGTCCTAACAGGCTGCAGAAATCGTGTAGGTCAACATCTGATGCTAACTGAATTAGCATCATATTAAAATTTCCTGACTTCACGCTAACAAGGAAATATACACTTTTGTTCTTAATAGTTAAGAGTGAGTTTCATTCACATATGCAGGCTTATGTTTCCATAATTTTGTTCTTTATGTTGTGTGTTTGCATGCTCATTCTGAAAACATAGCTTTGAAACCGTATAGCCTCATATATCTATAGTTTCTGAAGAAACATTCATCTGCTCAAACTTAAACAGGCTACTTTGTGCATTTTTTATATCAACCTAAACATGCAGACTGTCATCAATACTTTTTAACACTAGAGTAAAAATGGGGTCACATTCTTTGCTACATTACTGGAGAAATGAAACTAAAAACACCCAACCTAACAAAACCACCCCCACAACCCTGGAGTGATCCTGAAGCCAAATTCTAAGCTAAACAAAAGAAATACAGATGCCTACCTGCATGACTGACCATGCTTGTAAAGCCTTGCTCTCAACATGGTGTAGTATATCTAATCAGACACACTAAGCTTTAAATGATACATCTGATCAATTCTGAAGTACTATCACAATGTTCCCTATGCCAGAGGAGAGAAATCTAAAAATTCCAAAAAATGGAGGATACAGAAGTCCCAGCATCTGGTCTGCATAGCTTTAACTCTAGAAGCATCTATAGATCGTATATAGAACTCATGATGGCAAACAGTAACACCTTCCATCATGCTTTCTCTCAGGTTTGTCTTTTGCCCAACACCCTTAACATTTTTAAGCATCCTTCAAGAGAAAATGCAAATATTTTTTAACTGTTGGAAAATAATAACAAATATAGGGAGGAATTTAGACTCCAATAAATTATTCCTTACCATCTTGCAAGATGTTCTTCTTCCTAAATAAAGTTTCCAAACCATATATTAGCTGGGAAAAATTTATTTCAGTATGACTTAGCTTTGTGCTTAGAAAAACACCTAGCTGTAGAGAAGAATGAGTGTGTGTTGGGAGGGATGCTTGAGGAGATAAATGTAGACACACAGCAGTGTGAGCCTACAGAACAATGAGACAGGCAGAGCTCCCAGTGGCAGAATGGTAGGAAATTAGGATCTTTATAGAGTCTCTGCTATGAAAGAAAAAAGGAAATAGAAAGCTCCTGAAGTAAAAAGTACACACGATGACACAGGGAGAGTTTCAGGGGAGAATGCACAGGAACAGAGACCTTTAGTCTTTCTGATAAGCTTTGCTTAGCAGAGCAAAGGAAGGTACAACTCTGCTAACAAGGAGAGGGGAGAGGTTTGCTAAAGAACAGTATTATTTATTCTTTCTCATCATACAGTCTCATTTAATTTAAGCTTTATACTGCACACAGTTCAGTGCCAGGAACTTCAGAGGAATTAAACATATGAAAAAAATTACTCATGTGTAATTTTCATGTGTAATTCCCATTAGAATCTACAAAACAACTTTACTCTCAAGTTCTTCATGTGTTTAATACCAAATAGATTAATCTGAAATATATTCAAATCATCAGAGCCCAAGTCTGTCTTCTCTGTACACCTCATGGCTTTTTTTTAGGTTAAAAAAATCAGAGACTACTTTTCCAGAATAGCTCCCCATGTGGACATACTTATTCCAGATTGCGAGAAGCCCTTCCCCGATTTACTTTTTCTGGATAAAGGCATTCATCTGATGCAGTAAGACCATCAACACAGAAAGCTACTTTGCAATACTGTTCAGCTTCAAACAAGTGTTCTACCTTAATCTGCAATAACATTAAGTGTAGGAATACATTAAAACTTCTGTTAAATATCTATGAAAGAAATCCTAGCCTTAGCAAAATCAATACAAATTCTAAGGTCCTGGAGTCACTGAAACCACTGATAATTCTTAGTAATGTTAACTTCTCCTTATATCAACAACTTTCCTGCTGCAGATGTGTTGAGCTTGCAAATGCCAAAGTATTACTAGAGAAATACAGACATATATTTTGTACCAGAAGTTGTAAAAACAATGTAGTAATCACATCTAAAGACTTTAGTTCTGAAAACATTAGCTATTAAGAATAATTTCAGGAGCTACGAATCAAAACAGCAAATACTTCATCACATTCTTTTAACCATAGCCCAGTAATATGCTCTCAAGTTAAGCTTTTACTGCCACAAAATCCTGAGGAAATTTAAAACAGTATTTTATAGAACTAAAGGAAAACAAGCATTACTTGTATGAATGTACCAAGATGGAACACAGATTTTCAAAATCTACAAACAACTGAAAAAAATTTCATTCATCAGAGTGGGAAAGGCACCATGCATTGAAATTTAGCAGATGAAAATATCCAACCTAAGTGCATATCTAATGTATATACAAACACCCAGCTTTATACATTTTATACTTCCTTGAACAACTATTAAAAGTTAACAGATATTTTTCTAGAATGATTATTTATGCCACTGAGAATTACCTCAATTTAACTGCTTCATTTAACACTTGCGAGACATTTTTACTTTCTTTATATAACATTAAGATTTATTCATACCCTTAACATACATTAATTACACACTTCGTATAAATAACCGGCAATAAGGATATCTACTTGAATAGGATACAATTACTTCAGGGCTTGTGTCTTTTCAATCAGTCAGTGTCCCTGCAGTGTTTAGAGTGGCAGAGGGGAAGTGGCCTGTGGTTAAACAGAGGAAATACCAAGGAATTTTAATAGAGCAAATAGTCTCTTTACTTCCTACAGGGTACTACTTCAAAGGCAAGCCTGCTCCAGAGCAGACAATGTGTTAGAGGGGCCATCAGTCATTTAAGAGTATGTCAAGTCTACTCAAAACTTACATGCAGACCAAGATAAATACCACATAACAGAGACAATGGGTATCATCCTGCAGTCATTACTCCAATAAATGGTGCACTCCCTGGATTAGGTAAGCAATTGTAAACAAGATAATAACCATCTCGTTATAAAACCAGACCACAAAATTATAACTAAACAATCTGACAAGATATCTGATAAACTAGCTGGACAAGTTTGAACTTGAAGCTGAAAATATAATAAAACAAGAAACTAGTAAAAAAAATTAATAAGATAAAATGTTGTGTTTATTGTGAACAATCAGAACAAAGGGGAGTTTATGCTAATTTAAACTAATTTCTACCGATCTAAAAGCCAGTCGAAATAATTATATGAAAATAATGACATTGTGGTACATCCAGACTCAATGGACACAACGACATCCGTTATGTAAACAAAACCCAACACAAACCTCATCTGCATGCACCTATAAACAAAACGCATTATGACTTCTCGAAGTGAAAATTTACTTAACATTTGATGTAAAACTTGACAGAAATTCACAGAGGTGGTTGTGAGCACGTGAAGTATGCTGCCTACGTCTGGAGAAACATACAATAGACAAAACATTTTATTCCTAATTCTAAATTAGAAATACTCAGTAGGGGAGTTGAAACATTCAACAGTTCCACCCAACACAGATTTAAGCTTTACCAGAGCCTGAAGTTTGTTTTTCAGCACTCTCCTCTTACACATTTCCCAGTGCTCTTTCGCTTTTCTAAACTATGCCCTACAAACTGCTCAACTGTGTGTTGCAGTAACGTTCTCAAAGGATCTGATCCGAAACCAAGGAAATCCTTAGTGACAGTCTAACAAAAAGGAAAGGCAATGAAAGTCAGTTGAGCTCCCTCCGGTGTTCCTGGATCACCGCGCTTCAACTGAGCTCCTAACTAGACATCAGGAGAAATACAAAACAAAACACACGGCTCCGAAGTTATTTTTAAATGGCACAAAAAGAGAGAAGAATCTGACGGCAAAACACACCAAAAACGCGACTAAAGGCAAGGACCAGTAACAAAATGTTTTATCCCCTTCCTCCCCCTTCCCCCTCCCGTAAATTTCCTACATCCTCTGTATAACGTTCAGGCCTCAAGCTAAGACCCCAGGCAGGCCTCGAATCATTAAAATAACAAAGCCTCAGCGATCGCTTTTATCCCTCTCGCAGCTCAGGTCGAGTTAAGGAAGGGGAGAGCGCCGGCGGTGAAAGACCTGTTGAGTGACTCCTTCACACTCGCCGGTTACAAGATGCCTCCCTGCCCCAGGCGAGAGACCAGTAAAGATCCCTTCCCGGGAAATGCCACCCTCTCTCCCGGCCACAAATTAGCTACCAGCTGCAGAGCCCCGGAGCAGCTTTATTAGGCGCAGAAGACGTTTCTCTCCTCCATGGCAGCCCGCTCCCTTCCAGCGCCCCCGGGGAAGCGGCCGTCCCACCTGCACCGTTCACACGGCCACTCGCCCCGGGGACAGCGCCCCAGACCCGAAGTCGGAAAACTCTCGGTATCTCCCCCACAGCGCTGCAGTTTACAGGCAGCCCCCCTCCACGAACACGCCCGCCCGCGAGGGGAACCGAGCACTTGGCTCTACTCACCCTCCCTCCGCAAGCATCGGCCGCTGGCCCCCTCCTGCCTCCGGCTCCTCCAGCGGCTCCAGCGAGCTGGTGACCACCGGAGCAGGCGACGAGGACGAAGAGGAAGGAGCCGAGCTTCAGCCCAGGTGCCATGGTCCGCAGCAAGCGCGGCAGCGCCCGCAGAGCCGAGGCAGCCCAGCAGCGCCGGGGCGGAGGGCTGCCGCTGCTGCTGCTGCCGCCGCTGCCGCCGCTGTGTGCATGCGCGCCGGGGGCGGGGGGCTCCTCCTCGGCCGGGCCCCACCGACCCCTCCCCGGCACAGCCTTGGGCGGGTGGAGCCGCGGGGGCTCGGCTGCCTCTGCCAGTACCAACAATGGCAATTAGCAGGGCAGGCTGGGGCCGCGCTCCACACGTGTGCACCGCACCTTTCCTCAGGAGCGCCCGTCCGCGGGGCTCCGCACAGCGGCGGCTTGGCGCGGCTGCCCTCAGACCTAACGGGCTTCGGCTCTGCCGTACCGCCTCTCCCGCTCCTGCACACACGCTGCGGATCCGCTCACCACCCTGCGTACAGGTCGCAGCAGCCTGCGCGCTTTGGCCGCCTTTCCTCCCCAGAAGCACGAAAAGAGGTGCCGGTACTGACCTTGGGGTAGTACAGCCCAAGTCCTGCGCAAGATCAGGGCCACAGGCCAAAAACCAATCCGAGACCTTCAGCTCTTCAAGAGCATGGAAAGTTAAAGATTAAGGAATATACTTGATAGAAGCACAACTGCAGAAAATGCAACAGAAGTTGTATGTAGCAATAAATACATCAGCTTTTTCAGTCCGAGCCTCTACAGTTAATGTTCATAGTACATATTCTGACCAAAGCGTTTTCCTTTACAAGAATACCAACTACACTGCAAATGCTTTTCAAACACAAGCTACTCTGATAGATCAGTGAATTATATCAACTACAAACCCTTTACCTGAAACTCTCAAAGTCCTGTCAGACACGGAAGCCCGAGGCTCCTCTGAAGCACAGAGTCAGGGCACAGTTTAGCATGGCAGGGATCTTTGGGGGTCACTAGGTCTTAACTGCCCACTCAGTGTAGTCCTAACTTCAGTTTTAGTTCAGGTGAGTCAGGGTCTCATCATATGTCACTTTCACACATCGCTTAACTCCAGTTATTTCTGATAGTTTGATTCTAGTACATTCTAGTGCCATGATTAATACTGGGCAAACTGTAATGCTAATGGAATAGCCAAACCTGTCAGTGTTGTAGAAGACATTGTGGGTCGGCTTTTTGCATTAAAATAGTATGTGAAACCACCACTGAGCCAATCCGTTGAACATGACCAGCTGGTAAATTTTTTAACTACTGCTTGTTTTACACCTACCATAACGTTCTCCATCCTTTGTGCCTGCTGGCAAAAATACAATAAAACTATGCTAAATTGCTTACGTTGCTGAAACACAGCTCTTGCACTCGTTTACCTTTGAAAACAGGTTTTAACTTGAGGATGGTCATAACTCTTCCTTGTGCCATGAACAGAAAGGCAATTTGCACCATTAAACATCTTTTAGCACAGGTTTGGGATTAGGCCATAGTCCTTTTAAGGCTCTGGGAACAAGTGATGCATACTTTTTGATCTCCATTTTCCCTGGATGCTGGAATTCTGAAACAGGGAATGTTAAGACTACTCATTCTATAGGTGGAATTTCACTGATATTTTCAAGGTCCTTGCAGATCATAAAGTTTAGCACATCTGTCTGTTTGTTAATTCAAGTCAGACTGTATAAAACTGTGAAGAATTAGCCCTTTTGTGTTTTAATGCATTACAAAGGACAATGCAACACAACATTGTGTCTAAAGAAAAGGAGACATATGTACAGTTTAGATAAAGGACAATGTCTCTACTGCCCATAACCACCTAAAACAAGCAAGAGTCCCTGCTGAACACATCTCCTGAACTCTGGGAAAGTCTGGTGTTCTCTGTTAACAGATTTCTAGGCTGCTAGAGAAGCTGAAATTTTAAAATGAGAAGAGGAAAATTAACATTATCTGTTCTATCGGTACATTAGCCTATAATTATTTAAATATAAACAAAGATGCAAAATAAACAGGGATGTTTCCAAGGTAGCAGAATAACTGAAGAACTCTCAGCTACTACTACTTACACTGTCAAAACCCAGAAAGCATCAAAGTGATTGATGTTATTTACTAATACTTCAAACTTATTAGCACCATCTGATAAAAACAGCATCCATGTCCCCTTCCCAATAACTGATCGTAAGCTAGTAACAAATTATCTCCATATTGCCACCAAGGCAAATACACTGATGTGAATGGACTGACTGAATACAGAAGTATTTCATTGTTTTGTATGCAGTTTGAGTAACTTCCATTGAAATCTTTTGTGGAAAAGGGTAGAGGAGAAGTGGGAATCAAATGTCAGCAGTTAACTTTTTTAGCTAGATTCTCCTAAATACTGCAAGGTAATGTAAGAGCAAAAGTGGCTGTGAGGTCCCTGCTTTTCTGTAGACTCCTTTGTCTTTTTTTACAACAGTCTCTTGTTTCCAAACAGTATAGAAAGCATAATATCCAGAAGTCATGGGTATCAATATCATGCATTCTACAGCTGGTTTTGGTTGCCACTCTACCTTCTCATTTAAAGCTAAAAACTATTTTTCCCTTCCCCTTTCTGAACAGCTGTTCCCAGATGGAAGGGACAGTGAGAACTCAGCAGCTCCTATGAAAATATGTAAGCTCATGTAGTAAAAAGTTCTGATAATATGGTTAAAGATTCCCTACCAAATTTTTCTATTGCTCAGCAAAAATTCTTTCTTAGACATGGAAGTTGTATGCTCCATCCATACTTCGTATTTCTAGCAGCAAAATCTCTCCCAAGAGAGACTGATCTTGACTGCAAAAGGAGTTACAAAAACCGCTCACTTTTGGTCCAGAAAGTACACATCATGCTTGTAGAAGTATTCACTTGGGTCAGCCAATCATGACTATTGCAATACCCCACTTGTGTTACAGATAAACACCACCTACTGTTAGAAAATGAGGATAAACTATGGTGAACCAAGCAGACACTGTAATAAAAGATCACAATAAAAAGCATCATCACACTTTCCATAAAAGCATATATAAGATGTCCTGATTCTGGCCAGGACAGAGCTGAATTCACAATGAAAGGGTCTTCTGGAACTTAATCTGGAAGATAAGTGGAGAGCAAAAAACCTTTGGTAGTAAAGAGTTTATACTTATATATACAGTCCCACTTAAATGGGGATGGCTAACCTAGGAAATGAACATCTACAGTAAAAAGGAGGAAGATCTTCCAGAATCAAACCTTAGGAACACGATTAGAAAGACAATTAAGGTTTGGATCAAATCTATAAATCATTACAAATATTTATCCTGTTCAAGCAACTTTTTTAATTACCAGGTCTTGAGAAATGAACCAAGAATTCACAAAAAACGCTGAGTTCTGAAAGAAAAATGTCTATTACAATTCCCATTTTATAGATGGGGAAACTTAAAGAGAGTGATAAAGATGTCTGCTTTTATGTTCTGCAAACATGCTCAAGGCTAAACCAATAATTAGATTTGGAGTCAGGACTCTGCCCCCTAGGAAAAGACCCCTGGGTGTAATGTTTTTTGTTTTTAATTTGCTTCTTTCTATAGACCCTCACTCTACTTCCTCAGGTCATCCAGACATTACCAGTGGGTACTTAAAATAGCATGGACCATGGAGCCCAGATGCAGCCTCCAAACAGTTCCATCCAACTGGCTGCATGTATCTTGCAAGTGGCAAAGAGCCCAGCATGCTGTCCTGGCAGCCAACTGCCTCCTGCTGTGTCCAAACATTTATTGGCACTTCTAGATTAGCTGCTGCTGTGTCCAGATGGGACTTGAAAGTGGAATTAGATGCATGAGTTCTGCTTTGACACTGGCAGTCACCAATTCCACATCCAGATGCTTTGCATCAAGTCCTTGAAATTGAGCATCCAGTTCTTAATGTTGATTAAGTTCGACCTTACTGAATCCCTTGTAGTGTAACAGGCAGTAAAAAAGCAAGCGGGAGAGAAATACTACCTCACACCGATACGTTTGAGCTTTCCCCCTGCAAAAATGTTGTCTGCCTGAAGACTTTGGGGGTATTTTGAGGCTTGTAGAGTTCAGGGAGTGAATGGTCTTGTGACCTTTCTGGATGACTTAATGTCTTCTACAGGAAATTGCACTTAATGACCGAGGAAGTTTCAACCTTATATTCCTCAGGGCTTAAGTTAGCATCAGCTGTAAATTATGGTGGAAAAGAACTGATTGAAACAAATGAAACAGTCATTATATGAAAATTACCTCTGATCGCTAAAAAAAATATAAATAATGATTTATCAGTGATCCATGGATGCAAATCTTCACACACTACCAGACCTCACAGCTCTGTAGTGTATATAAGCCAACTTGTTCTGCTGGCAGAGGAAGTTTGCAATCAAGTGCCAACTGCGTATTTCTGTTTAGTTTTCAGTCTTTTTATTCATATGAATATAATAAAGGATCAGACAGCTGAGCTCTGAGATGATTCAGTTTACTGATTAAACACACTCTGCCCTGCTCTGAAAGCACACAGAATTCACTCACTCTGTGGCCACATGTCATTTCTGGGAGAAGAGGGAGCAGGGCAGGACCACATCACTCAGCAGCAGTCTTAGGTTACACTGGATTAGATGCAATATGAAACTGCACTTTTAGAGAAAAGTAGGTTTGTGATGCAAAGAAAATAAAAAATGGCATGGAAAAATAATTTTTCAATAAAACTTCTGTTGAACTAGAAATATTCAGAATCAACAACTACATCCCCAATGTGATGCATGCTTTATTCTTTAGCAGTAATTGAATAATTATTAATGTTTGATTTTAAAATATTTTTCTGCAATATAGGCATTTCCTCTTAATCAACCATTAAAAATAGAAAGCAAGATCCCCACAATGCAGTTTACTAATTTTAAGAGTAAATCCTAAAAGTTTGTGTAAAGTAACATTTTTACAGAAGTTTCTCTGGTTTATTCTCAACCCTTCCTTATTGCAGCACATTACTTTCCATCCAGACAGCGTGTCATTTTCCTTCTGCAGGGAAATATGGGCAAGGGGGGGGATGGAGAGGGGGGAACAATCCCAACCTGATTTAACAGTCCATTCTGACATTCAACGGCATCCTGTAGCAGTGTCTGCAGAATTAATCCTAGCACACTAAGGGACCCCTCACTGAGAATAACCTGCCCTAAACCCTTTCCCATTTAACTGAGGGAGAGCTATTTGCTCAAGCACTTCAGGATGACATCATCTGTTATTTGAGGCCAAAAGCTAAGGGTAATTAAGGCTAAAGAAAATGTTTTGAACATTTTTGTAATTAAAATGTATGGAGACACTAGTAACAGATACCATTATAGAACAATAGGAACACAGCCAAAAGAATTTAAAAAAAACAATCATATAATGTTTATGGAAGAAGATTGGAAAGCACTTTGTGAATAACCCCTCACTCAACTCCCACTAAGGGTAATATTAACAACGGAAAACAGGAAGGCTGGAAGCATATGAAAATTGCAATCTTTGTTCACATGACAGATACATAATATTTCAGAGAAAAATTTTAAAACATCTTATAGCAGATTTACAGAAGAACCCACAGCAATTCTACAAGACTGGGCTAAAAAGAAGAAAGTTGTTGTTCCAAATAACGCTGTTGCTGGAGGCTCTGCCTCTCAAACTCATTCTTTTAAAAAAAAAACATGAAGCTGACATATCAGGATTGAGATAGCTGAAAGGGTAAGAAAATATGCAAATAATAATAGCCTGATCAAACACAACAAATAAGATTTGTTAATACTTACATATAAAGCTTGTGCATTTTAATAAGTTACAATAAATAATTGTTCCTAATTAGATGAGAACAGTAACCATCACTAATCCATTCCTCCTAAACTGTAATTTGTGATAAAACATTCCCAGATCCATATGTTTACAGAGGAAAGAAGGGAAAATTTTGATTTGTTTTCTCATTTACACAAAAATGTCTACAAGAAAAGGAGGTTTTAAGCACCTTTCCAAGCACAAGTAGTGCCATAGAAGGCAGCCATAGCCACCTGCATTCCAAGGATAAAGCTAGTGCCCCGTTAGAATGCTTCCCTATGGCTCCTTTTCTGTCACAAGGAATTAAACCAATAAGCGATTTTACTGCTGGTAGCTGTGTCCTGTAACATAGAATAAGATGCTGTTACAGTTATGGTGTGAGAGAATTGCATTTCACTGTATGCCTCCTATCCAAATACCTATCTGGTTAACTTAGAAATATTTTAATCAAGAAAGAAGTTAAAGTGGATAGTATCACTTTTCAATATGTTACCCTGACTGGACACTGAAATACATGATGAACTGTTGAGAAATGCACAGTATTTAAACAGCACAAAGCCATTTTTTATCCTTCTAAAGGGATAAAACAATGGTAAATGAAAAGACTGGGGGTAACAATGTTTCTGCATGGCTACCCTTGGAATTGCCAATGCTGTATTTGTTACCACAAAAGAATTATGAGCAGATACTGTTCCAGAGAAGTCATTCGAAGTTCTACACTATCAGGGGTGGGGTTTTTTAGAATTACTGTCCACTTTGTTAAATGCTTTCCGGAATGGAAAAAGAGTCTGCTACTCTAAATTGACTGTGCTGAGCAGTCTTATAAACATGTACCCATGAAAGCAGCCTGAAGTAATTTAGAGAAGATTTAAAAACGTTTCCTGCTTAAAACAGAATTCTTCAAGTAATAGCTAATAATTAATAAAAGTTCATACTATCAAAAATATTAAACACCCACCAGTTTTCCCTAGGTTCAGTTCAATATTGATCTTTAACAACTTTCCAAAATCAAGCCCAACATGAAGCATTTTTATGCACATACAATATATATTTGATCATAAAGGTTGTACAACAATTAAAACAGTCCGTCACCTGCTGACATTCTTCTGTCTACCCACAGCCTAACTCATCACTGTAAACGTCACTGACAATTAAGAACGTGTAGGACAGGAATTAAAACATACAGCCACAAGAGGGCAAAAGCAGCCCAGGTCTTTTTTTAGGCATTCCCAAGAGTTACCATTTTCAAGATTTATGAATTTTAAGACTGAGTTAATATGCAAAGCAAAGAGTTTAAGATGCAGCTAATACACAGCCAACAATCTTTAATGCAGAACATTCAATCTGCTGTCTTATTAATTTCCTTACTATGGTATTATTCATAGACACTACATTCCATTATATTTTTTACTATGACTATGATTGCTGCAATACAATTTTAAATATTAGAAGCTTGTGAAATCTATCATTAAAAAACATTAATTTACTATTTTAAATGTAATTAAGGTATAAAAGACTGCATCAAAATCTAGAACTTGTGGACAGGAACTTATCTCAGAAGTAGTAAAGTGACAGACTGGTAAAATAAAATTTGGTGTTAAAAGACGAAGAAAGGATTGGAGAAAAATAAGGTACAATAATTAAGTTGGTGCAAAGCTAAAAATATCTTTTTTAAAGGTCACAATGAGATAAGTTTAAAATACAGGCTTACATAAGCAATTTTAAAATAGCAAATTGCCCAAATTTTACAGCAATTAATAACAAGACTAATAATATAGATAACTTCTAACGAAGGGGACTACCTTATATCACCAGCTAACATTCATTTTGCTCTAAACTGTACAAGAGTAAGGGAAAGTCTATAATAAAAGACTGTAATTTAAATGACAATTTAATGAATGGTGTTCTAAATCTGGGCTTTCAGTGCTAACACTGATAACTGAATACTAAGTTTCAAACTATGCTTTTATGTATGCTGCAAATAATACTACAATGGAACATGGAATCATTGGTTCTTTGGTATAAATGAGCTTGAATCTACTTTTAGAATATAAGCATAAGTCATCTTTTTTGGACAGCACTGGTTATCACTGAAGTTTGTGGTCAGAAAAAAAAAAGACACAAGAAATAAAAGAATGTCAATTTAAAAAAATTATGCAGGCCAGCATCCCAATTAGGATTACAGGCACTGGACTTATTTCAGGAAAGCACTGCTAGAATGTTTAAGTGCCACAAAAGCAAATGAAGAAGCACATTATAAACTTGACCCTAGCCTAACCCATAGCTGTTAATGGGTGCTGACACTTTGCCACTATTAAGAGTAGTCATACTCCTAATAGTGGCATACCCTGGCTTTTTTCTAGAGCAGTTTTTCACCATTCTGGTAAATTTATCAGTTTATCCCAGGGTCTAATGATCACGAGCCAATGCAAGGCCACATGTCTGGAAGTAAAGGAGGTTGTGGCTTCACAAAGCCTAACTCAGAACAGAAACCAAGACTGAGACTTTCCTAGTCAGAGTTCTGAAGGGTAGATAGCATACCGTGTTTCAGTTTGTCTAAGTGTGGAAGACTGTAGCAGCATGCATGGTGGCTGTCCTCTTCTGACACAACCTCCTCACCCACAGTGTTTGGACTGGCCATGCCTAGATACACAACATGATTTATACAATGTATTTCATAATCCTGTTGGGGAATGGCTAGCAGTACAAGGCCATGATGCTGCAGAGTATCTCTGGCCTGAAGCAAAGTTCTGAGTGAGTGGAACAGTATGTATGTTATCAGGTCCGCGTGACCTTGTGGCTGAACACTAGATGAAAACAGGAGGCTGAACATCTGTGCCTGGACCCTCAGATAGGTTGTAACCAAGCCATAACAGAAGATACTAACCTACGTAATGCTTAACCAATCACTACTTGCAAAAACAAGATGTTATCCAATCATGTAATGACACTCGAATTGCTGTAATGTAACTAAAAAGTATAAAATCTTATGTAGTTCCTGCAAGTAGTTGAGACAATAAAAGGTAGTCACTACCTTCGGTCTCCAAGCATCTTCTTTTCCGACATAATCCAACATACTACATGCATTACTAAGGTAGCCCAGAAAGCTCCATAACATCTGGAAGCACAAGATTAGAAATTCCTATGAAGCCCAGACTAATATTTTTTCCAAAAAGGGAAAAAACAAATCATCTGTATTACAGAAAGTGATTGCCACAATTTGAACTCACGCTGGTCAAAGTAGGTACAAGTGTAAAGTTAGAGACTCTCCTTTAACTTGTTGATGGATTAACTTTCAGAAGAACAAGCTAAACCAAGATGAAGCAAGTAATGTAATTATGCTATTAATCTTTTTGCCCCTAGCACTATGTTCATCACTAAGAACTTTACTCCAATCACCCTTATGGTAATATTTGCTAATTGAGAGCTGGATACCAGGGCTGGTGCTATTATTATTCTACTACTATTCTACTCCTCTTAAATTGCTTTGTCAGACTTCCGTCACTTGAGACAAGTTCCATTATAAGAGACATTAGGTGTATTTAGGTATTTGCCAGATAATAGAGTAAGGTTCTTAAGGCATCAATCTGTACAGATTAGTCTAATCTGTTGCTGCTGGAAACAAGGTTTCCAGCAGTAAAATAGACAATAGTTTCAAATTACGTGCAATAAGGCTAAGCTATGGGCAATATATGTTCTATTTTGGTTTTGTTCTTACCTCAGAAGTCATGCATTCCTAATATTGTCTTTAACTTTACCAGATCAGGTAGGTGTCTGAAGTGAGATTCCAGTTTCTCTAAAAACTATTTCAAATGGATTTGGTTCCATTTAAATTGCATTTTGTTTTTGGTGACTATTCTCTGAAGTATTTTTGAATGCAGGTTACAACAGAAGTTCAGTTATTTCCTGAATCCAACAAAGGATGAATAGTTATCATTTCAATATCGGATACAAGTCTTATTTTTAAACACAAATAGGATTTCTAGGATCAAACTGAAGCAATTAAAAAAATTCAGGGATTCTATAAAAAGTAAGGCAATGAGCTCATGAAGTTAAACACAAAATGGAAATACTAATAGTAGAAATGCAGCTTTTCAGTAGCACTTTTTAGAAAATACATAAATTATTTAAACTCATATCTCAATCTGTGATCCAAGATATCAACTAAGGACTGAATTCAGATCACACTTCCCTTTAGCTTCTTCTAATACAAGACTACAAAAATTACATTTTTTTCTATCACCCATTTTCTCAAACTTACCATTAAATTCTATAGGTCAGCATATATCAGGGAAACAAGCATTGATAAAGGAAGAGCAAGCAGTACTTTGTTGATTAATAACAGGTACAATGCTGTCTTGTAAAATCCTAACCTAACTGCATTTCACAATGCTTTGCAAACATTATAGCTACATTATATCATCCATTATAACAACTGAAATATTTAGAGATGGCCAGAGAACATAACTGGAGAAAAAAGCCGGAGCATATTACAAGAGTTACAGGAATCGAAAACTGTCTGAAAGCAGTACAGACAGGTCTTCAAAATTTTAACACCTACCTCTTCTAAAGACTATACTACATTGAAAGTAACCTGACAGGAAAAAAAAAAAAAGTTGGTCATTTTATTGTCATTAAACAAGAAAGCACAAGTGAAGAACAATGTAACTGTATCTTCACTATTAAAACCTACAAGAACCCATGGATTTTTCCCTTTTTGCTGTTTGCAGTTATCCTTCATTAACAATGATACCCTGACTTCGATGTCATATTCTTCGTTCAGTGAATTGATATCAAAGTACTTTATATAAAAGTGTTTCCATAAAAAATCTGGAAAAAAAGTCATCATAGCTCAGTGCCCAGGCATTCATAGAATCATACAGTGGAGTGGTTTGGGTGGGAAGAGGCCTCCCTCAAAGCTTATCTTGTTCCATACCCCTGCCATAGGTACAAATACCCTCCACTAGCTCAGGCTACCCAAAGCACCATCCAACCTGGCCTGGAACACTGCCAGAGATCCAGGGGCATCCCCAGCTTCTCTGGGCAGCCTGTGCCAGGGCCTCCCCACCTTCAAAGCAAAGAATTTCTTACTACTATCTAATCAAAATCTCCACTCCTTCAGCCTAAGGCAAATATCCCTTGGTCCCACCACACACAATCTGTTTCAGGGAGCAAAAGTCTATCTTGCAAATTGTGTATTTCAGACTTAAACAGATTAAAAAAAAACCAAGAAGTTTTGGTAAATCATCTTTATGAAGGTGCAGTAATTCATGTTAGCTGAAAATCTTGTGCAACTGACAGTTTGGATTTTTCTTAACTGCAAAAATATTCAAGCTTTCCTGAAAATAGTTCATAAAACAAATAGGAAAAGTTATTTTTTCTACAAAAAAAAGAGAATAGATTACAATAATACTTCAAGTATTTACAGTTTATTTGATTGAAAGTTATTATAAACTTTGAAATCTGGGAATAAAATTATAATATACCAGCATTACTTAATACAAGTTATGAAAATGCCAACAATTCTTCATGTGCTCTTGTAGAGCCATAACAGCAAACCATCCTTCTTCCTACTCCAGCAGGCTGGAGGTGAAAGTATTTTTCACCATTAGAAACTGAGATTCTCTGTGTGATCTTTTCAGCTTTGCACGACGGTTCTGGAACCAGATCTAAAATGGAAAGAAAGGGTATATGCTTTTCACAAGTACAGCACTGTAAGCAGTGTAAGCTTTCAAACAAAAAATACTCACACAGCTTTACAGTATTTTGTGTAATGACAGTAGTTAGGAAGTTCCATACCTAATCTGCAGATCATGGCATGCAGTTTACCTGCAAGGATTTTAACACCACAGACAAGGAAAAGAATACCCCCAGTTTAACTGGAAGGTGAGGACCAGCATATCACTGTAATTAATATAAAAACTAATGTTACCTAATACTAACTTCAGTGACAATCAGATCCAAGATGCTTAGAATCTTCTAGGAATTCACTCACAAGTCTTAAAATGCTATTCCTTCAGCTGCTTATTAACTCACAGCATAAAACTTCCCATCAACCCCAAAATAATACTTACATTGAAAGCTTAATAAACATCAAGGTGAGGCCCAATTTCTAATATTTATGGTATATTTCTTATTACATTGGAATACCTGGAAACCAGTAATTTAAAACCCTGAGTAGATTTTGCTTTTGGCTAGATGAAGACATACACTCAAACATTGGTTTAACACGTGCTCTACTGACAGCCTCACAAAATACTCAGACATTTGTACAGATTAATTCAAATTTTGTTTTAAATGTTTTTCAAAAATGGTGACAAGCATGACAAACTATTTTAAAACATGGAAGGACTTGATCATTTGCCTCTAAGGTAACTGGCAGAATTCATGAAAATGTTACAGTGATGAGTACCCTCAACAGGGCTATGGAAGAAGGTTTCAGACTTCACAAGGAATTCAGTGGCTTTCATTTCACAAATCATTGAAGGCATACCACATGTACCGTGGTTTCAATGTACAGACGTACATTGGTTTAAATTGAAATTATTAACTTTATTATTACTGCTGTCAAATTACTTATTTATATAATCAGCAAGTGCATATTGATGGATAAACAGGAAAGTTCAAATAAGTTTTTCATTACCTGGATCCTGTCTTCATCTAAATCTAGTTTGCGAGCTAGCTCTTCTCTAATGTCAATGCCAGGGTAGGAGTTCATTTTAAAAACACTTTCCAAAACTTCAATCTGAGGAGATTAAAACACACTTGTTGAATAGTTATGTCTACCTTCAGAGCAGTAATAAAGAAAATAAATACAAAATCCAGTTTGGTTTGTTAAACAAGAGATTTCTGCTGAAATTAGCAACATTACTGTTAATTTACACTAGCTCCTGATTACATTTCTCTCCGTGGAGGTCCATCATATTGAACTGTACAACCATATTGAACTGGCAGTACACCTACTGAATTAGTCAGCTGTTCTAGGCTTCTACCAACATTTTACTAAATTACATCAGTATTCATGTATTAAATACTAAGAGAACCCCTACCTGGTGTCTAGTGAATGCAGTTCTTGGTCTTCTACCCCTGTACCAGCTCAATTCTCGTTTGAAAGATAGCCTTTCAGTGACAGAATAATATTTTTCACATTTCAAAAGTTTTTCCTCTTGCACTGGATTACTGTTAGCATGAAATAATGGATTTTCATAGCAAACAATGGGGATTTGGAGATGAGGATTACTGTCATCACCTACAACTAGAAAAAGCAAGCAAACAAGAACAAGATGAAAATGTATACTTTTTAACAGAGTAAAAGCATGACAAGTTCTAAAACAGACTGCTGACTTACCCAGGTTGGTGCCTGCATCCGTCCATGGTCTGTGAGGTTTCACAGATGCAATGCCATCCTTTTTCTGCTCCAATCCCAAAATACTTTCAATGGAAAATGAGCACTGTGTAGTTTTATTTTCTGCAAAACCAGACACTTTCTGAAAATTCTGAGACGCTGATGTGTTAGCAGCACATAGCGATGTACTTGCCATGCTCTCTCCTTCAGCCAGCATAGCATGTATACTGTACTTGCATTTCCTCGCAAGTCCTCCTTATAGCTGTGTTGAGAAGGGGGCTGGATTTGCAACGTCATTAATTAAAATCTTTTATTAGAAAGTTTTAGCATGTCAATGAAAACTCTCCCACCAAGAGGCACGAGGAGTTAATTGTTTATTTGTTTGCAAGTAATTAGCAACTAATGGTGACACTAGGGGGGCCACCAAGAGGGACAAAAAGTGTTATCTCTCCTAACCAGAACATCGACTTAACTTTCTCAAAAGAAGCTGTGCACAAATATAGTACTTCTCTTTTATTTGAAACCATTAATGTATAAAATCAGTTTTAAAAAAAACTTTATACTCTAATGGACTCCACTTACCTAAACATAGCAGCATGATAGGAAACCAGTCAAGTAATAAGTAATCTCATTTAAGTGAATTTCCTTCCAAGGAAATTTAAAAAATAATCTCTTAATGCTATTAGGGTAATCCCGATGAAAATGCCTCTGTTTTTTCATATGCATATGTAATGGTGAACGTGGTCAATAAAACAACAATAGCTTTTGGCATAAGGTACTGTGCAGTGGGTTGGCAGTGTTGTCAAAGCTCAGTGTAATTGCCTTCCAAGTGCCTGGATTAGTTAACAGGAACAGTTGCAACAACTATTTTAAATAATTCATGCATTCATTTTCCTTATTAAAATAAATTTGTTGCAGCTTTTTTGAAACATACCATATGGAAAGCTTCCTGATCATTCCTTATAACATAAACCCAAAACTTAAAGTAATAGAAGCAGCAATATCCAAATTTGCTAGTTTAAAAACATGATTTTCCTGCTATATATCCCCAATATGCTTGTAGGCCAGTAACCAATAGAGATTTATTTAAACCCTACATAGCAAACATTTAAATTAACCAAAAATCATGAGTAGTGGGGAGAAAGACAGCAAAGATTTTGTAATAAAGTTTGAAAAGACAATTCCAGTTTCATTCCTTAGAAAGTATCAACTATAACATTTTTATATTCAAGGCCATCTGTCAACTACACAGCAGTTTACATGCCACATCTGCAAAACCAGGGGCAGGATAACTTGTCTGCAGAGATTCCTCCTTTTCCTGTTTTGCACAAAGCTTTGTTCAATAACATGCAAAAATGAAAATAATATTTTAATGTCGGGTTGCAAATATTACTCTTCTGAAATAAAACTTATAATTAGGAGCATGTGATGTACAACAATCTAGGTTAGACAACAATCTCGAGATTGTTGTCTAACCTAGATTGTGCAGTGAGACTAGTGAAAAAAGCGGTGATTCACTCAAGTGATCTTACTAAGGGGGTATCTTCACATATTAATCAATCTTGATGTGGCATCAATAGAACTGCAATGACCACCTGCAAGCTAACCTCCAACCATCATTTAACAGCCTTACAACCACGAAGTGTCTGTCACTGGGAAGCAGCGTTAAGTAAGGGCTTTATAAAGCCTGCATGTTTCAGTGCAGCTGTTGCCTCAGGACTCCTTTTCCTGATTGCGGGCAGTTAGTTTGAGTATTCAGATTGCACAGAGGTTACTAAAGAGATAATGCAAAACCTCTTATATAGCAGTGATTGGCAGGACAGTTTTCTGCCTTTACAATCGCTACATGGAACACCAGTTTAAAAACAAATTCCCACAAAAAACAGTAAGTAAAAATGAAAACAATACAACTGAACTTGATCTGTTTATCAATTTCCCTTTCCCAAATATGTCAGAATCATCATCACTTATAAACACCCTCTTGAACGCAAAAACTAACAGGAACTTTAGTAATACCCCCCCCCAAATATTATTATATAACAACTATTTTCCAAGCACATCCCATTATTTTTTCAAAGAACTAAAAAATACCATCACAAGCACTGATACAAAACACATTTCCAAAAGTATTTCTTTCTCCTGGATGAAAATGAATGGAATTAACTTGAGCCACACAACTAGGACTCAGAACTACACACTTCAATTCACTAAGTGGTGAGTGCCTTCATAGGTGTTCTCCTGAGGAAACTATCAGGAATTATCAATAAAGACAGGCAGATGTGGCAGTAAGAGACATTTATTGGAGGCACATAACTTCCTAAAGGTAGCCATTAAATTCACAAAATAATTATAACTTTTCTGGTCTCACAAATTGCAGAGGATGAGGGGAAAAAAAGCTTCTTCCGTATAGTCTGCTTTTAACTCTCAGTTAGAAACATTCATTCTTTCAGAGTTTTTTAAAAGACTTTTCTGGAAAAAGAGATCTTGATAGCCACAAAGACAATTTTCACGAAATAGGCCAAAGCCAGCTAACAAATCTGCTAGGCACAGGTCAGCTGCTCACCGGACACTGCCACCTGGTGTTGAAGCTTCCACAGCTCCCAAGCTTGTTCAGCTGAGCTGAGTCGTTATTAAAGACTCTATTAGAATAATCTCATTACGTGCAATGGCTCAATGCTGAATTGATTCGGACTTTCAGACTATAATGCAGGCACTGAAACGTATCAACACTTGGTTTTATCAAATTCATGGCTGCAACTACATATAGAAGCAGAAGTACCAATTCAGAAGCTCACAAGGCAGATGCTCACACTGTGCTCTTTAATTTTGGAGAAATTCAGTGAAATTGAAACATTTATCCGAGAGATCTTATGATGTTAATACAGCTCCACATAAAAGTTTCAGATGAAAAGATACCAAAATTCCATTATATCTATCCCTGGGTGTGTTCATGGTCAGGTTGGATGCAGCTTCCGTAAGAAAAGGTGGAAATATATATTCTATGTAGCAGAAAAAGTTTTATATCCAAGAATACTTGTTAATAAAGAAATAGATTACATTTCTAGGAATTTCCACTGAAAGTGTAAATGCACTCAAAAACTATATTTCATTATTTTGGCCCATTAGAATTTATCAATATTTCTCTTGCAACCCATCTGAAACCACCAATAGAGTTTTAGCTAAATACCACTGCAGGGGCAATTAGGGTTGTCAACTTACTGTCTGTTGTGTGCTCTAAGTAATCAATAATAGGAGAAATCACTGCTCCTTGGACATGCAAATCCAATCCTCTTAAAGCATCAGTGCTTGATGAGGCTGTAAACTAATCTCTGTTTCAGATTTTGCACCACAGTTTTTTGCCCGGGGACAGTAGGTTCATCTGTTTTGCTGATGAAGTTCTTGTTCTTTAGATATGTGAAGCCACTCAGGACTGTTAACACCAGCTAGAGAGACCACACCAAGAGCTCTTGCGTTTGGTCTGAAACCCCAATGGCTACTGCTGCTACCTTTTGCCACCATCACCCATTGCAACTCCACTTTCAGGTGACCTTTCACAATAGTCTGCACAATGCATTCAACTATAATAAATATTAAATGGTATATATAATCTTTCCTGATTACTTATCACACAAAAAATTGCCTTTCATCTCACCTTTCCCACAGCTTCGTTATGCAACTGTCCCAGTATTTCACCACCTCAGATTCGGCTGCATGTAGCTCCTTTTCAAATGGGAGTTGAACATGAGTAATGAAGATTATATTAAAAGGCAACTTCAACACTCAAAAGTGGTTTTTATAGGCAAGAATACCTCACAACTGTCAACACCAATTTTTGCAAAACATGACTTAAAGCTAATTGGCTACTTCTTGGCTGAAGTAAAAGCTATTTGAGCCAAGTCGATTAAACAAACACAGATAAACTCAAGGTAAATCCAAGGGTGACACTAGGAAAGGCCTGAGAAACAGTATGTTAAGCAGTGCACAAAGTGCAAATAAATCCTACCTTGTCCAGTCAGCTACTTTCACCCTCCAGCACAGGCAAAATGTTCTCTCCATTAGGGGTCACATCTGGAATCCTATTGGCTGTTCTTCTCCTGTTTACATCATGCCAAATATTAGTTCCTCATATTTTTAAGGCCTCTCAGTAAGTATTTTGCAGAAGGGTAAACAAAAAAACCAAAACAAAACCTGAAACCACGAGTAAAAAACCCAACCCACAAATCTAAAACAAAAAAACCCCAATCAACCACACAAAAAAAAAATCCACAAAACCTACACACACTAACAAAAAGGCCTACAATGCTGAAAAACCCCTGTAACACTAAACCCACACTTATTAGAGGGGTCCGAAGGATTATTCAATTCATTACTATTTAGTCTCATCTACTGTTATCAAATTTATATCTCAAAACTTTAGGATGCCTTGTAACATTTGTAAAAAATGTACAGAAAAGGTAAGAACAAGACTAGCAATATATTAAAGAATGTTTCAAGATAAGGGAGATGTTAAAAAACACTGACTACTGATTCAAAGAAGCCTGGATATACTTCAAAATTATTAGACGTACCCCTTTGCTACTAAATCAAGCTGAATCATTAAATTGAATTGCTAAGATTTTTATGCTACATGCCTGCTGAGATATCAAAGCACATTTCTAAAATTAATTCCATTTAAAGTTACTATCTTCCTGAATTGTTCTTCTACAGAAGACTTCTGTAAAAGTCACAAATTAACTGATCTCAAAACCAGAAAGCCATGTACATATATATGCCATGAACCCATGCTAGTGTTCTGTCATGTTAATTACAGATGTTATGACTTAATCTTTAAAATCCCTTGTAAGATAACTTCATATTATTACTGAATATGACAGACAAAGAGAAAAGTGGTGTGACTTGTTTCAGTCAGGTGAATCACCAGCTGAGTTGCAAATTTTTAGAATTTTTGAAATTTTCTCACCACACCCTACAAAAAATAAATCACAAAATGAACACCTGCTCCAAAAGTCAATGTTTTTTTCAGTAAATAGCAGCCTTTTCCTTTCTATGCCTTTAAAGGTAGAACATGATCTGATACAGCATAAAGAAAGGTCTCCATAGTAAGACTGCACAGTTGTTAATCATTTGCTCTTCTTGATGACTTAGTATACTCTCTAACCTGCTTTTATACTAAGTATACCTAGCCACAAAAGGGCAAAACCTGCAAGAAACAGCCTCAGGGTTTGTTTGGGTGGTGTTTTGGGGATGGGGGTTAAGCTAAAGCTTAAAAAAAGCTTTAAAAATTTATCAAAAAAGTTACTAACCATCTATTAAAATTCAGAAAATAAATAACAATCATTTCAGATTTGAACAGTCCGCAAATTCAAATACGCTGAACAATTTTGTTCTGCTTTTGTTAGCTTTAAAAGTGAGAATTTTATGCAGCCTCGTTAACATGTATTTTGTTTTTTAAATAAATGTAAATGTTGACAAATCTTCCTGATAGCAATTTGTACATACTCAATGTCTCTAAAGAGCCCTACTCTTTAAGATATGTATATTTTGATCAAAATTACTTCTCACATATTCAAGAATATGTTTTCTTAAACAGTGCAGAACGATCTGGTTCAGTACTAGTAAGCACTCCTATTACAATCACATTAATAAAATAACTTGAATAATACATTATTTTGATTTCTAGTTTATTATATGGTTAAGATTTTAAAGGAGCTACAGCAGCTATGAGAATATAAAGCATGTTATGGCCTTTAGGAACAGGTAACTAGTGTGGTGCGTGCCTTGATCACTGTGGAAATCGTTATAGACCTTGAATCAAATTAATGGGGTCTGGTTATGGACCTTGAGCTAAAACAACAGGTACCAGAAGAGACCAGCTTTGGTTTCAAAGATCAGCCAAGGATGACATGAGCATGTGCAAGGACAGAGATCAAACAATGGACACAGTGAGGAAGACTATCGGCAACCACCAGAGGACCCCCACTTTGAGGGTGGGGGGGGGTGGAGTGGTACATAACTATACATTTTACAGACACCTGCATATTATAATGATTTACAGAAAATAACATGAATATGCTAATCAAAACTCTCCTCTCTTCTTACTCAAAGCAATCAATAACTTCAATAAATTATTTGTGTAGAATAAGAATATAGGTAAGGTGAGGTAACTTAAAGCCAATCATTGTTTGCTTCTTAACTTGACCGTCACATTCTATGCAATTTTGAACAATAACCTTGCTAAACAAGTGTATAAATACGTTGTGCTTTGTACCTGCTTGCAAACATGCCTTTGGAAGAGACATGTCCTGTGTCCCCCTGAACCGGAATAAAGAAGTGCCTGCTTAACTGCTTCGTGTAGATAAGCTCTTCACCACTGTGACCACTAACACACCCAGTAGTTTTAGGCACTTAAAGCTGCCCCCCAACCTATAGCACCAAGTATCTCCTGCTTAAGGAGGTCCATAGGACTGATCACACTTTTGCTTCTGAAGGGGAAAAACTGTTGTTAGCAGTGGTTTGGGTTCTTCAAGACACAAGCAGGAACACCAGGTCCTCAGTTGCAACTGTCACTTGGTTACAGAAAACACCAGGTTGTTCAGGTTAGAAACATTTTCTTGCTAAAAGCCCTGGTGGATGGTGGAAAAGAACATGACAAAAGACTCTCCAGGTAACAGGTGCTTCCAACGTGACAAGGGTGCAACAACCTTAATCCCACTGTGGTTTTGTCCCCAAGGTAATTGTGACTATGGCTAGGCCATGGCTAGGAGTAAACCCAGGACAGGGCTAGGGCACACACGGATCATAGAATCACCTCGGTTGGAAAAGACCTTTAAGATCATCGAGTCCAACCGTTAACCTAGCACTGCCATCCCAGCACTAAACCATGTCCTTAAACACCTTTTAAATACCTCCAGGGATGAGGACTCCACTACCTCCCTGGGCAGCCCATTCCAGAGCCTGACAACCCTCTCGGTGAAGAAGTTTTTCCTAATGTCTAATGTTACATGGAGCATGTAACTGCAAACACAAAAAGAAGAAGTTTCCCTTGGCTTTCCCCCAGCATCTTGACTGGTCAGCCACAACCTGTGCGCGGCAGCGCCGGGCAGACACACACCTCAGCGTAGAAACGCCCCTTCTGTCTCCGCTCCCCACTCACCTCCCCGAGCTGGGGGCGGCCCGGCGCAGCGGGTAACGGGACGCTCTCCCGAGAAGCGGGAAACGATGTGACCGCCGAACGGTCCCTCTTCATCGCACCGACAGGGAGAAGGACGGCGCGACAACCCTGAGGGACGGCATGCTGCGCTGCGCAGCGCGCGCCCCTCCCGCCGAAGTGAAGGGTGGAAGCGAAGCCGCGCGCCCACGCAAGGGAGCAAAGCTCCTCCACAGCGCCAAGAGCCCCACGCGCGCGTCTGGATGAACTGATCGACCCGCTCACCAATAAGAAGCTGGGCAAGCTGGGTGGAAGAACCAATAGGAAGCCGAAGCGTGCCGCGGGAGGGAGGGGGGCGGGATATCCGGCGCGGAGCGGGGGTGCCAGTGTTGTGACTGGAGGGAGGAGGGGGGCGCAGCCAGCTGGGCGTGCGGCGCGGTGCGGGAGCTGCAGCGGCGCGGAGTCCACCCCGGCGGCCGCCATGCCCGGCATCGACAAGCTACCCATCGAGGAGACGCTGGAAGACAGTCCCCAGGTACAAGAGGAAAGGCGAACCCAGGGGGCGGGTGCCAGATCGGGCCCGACCCGTTGGCGCCAGGCCTGCGCTACTTCTCGCCCGCTCCCTCCCCCGTTCTCCCTCGGAGAGCCTCGGCGGCGGCCAGGAGGGAAGAAGGGGGAAGCCGTCCCTGTCATCGGGGCGGGGGCGCTGCGTGCGCGGTCAGGTGCCTCTCTGTGCCTCTCGCCGCTGTGGCCTGGCGGGGGCTCGGGCCGGCACTCCCGGCTCTCGGGCTGTCAGCTTCGGCAGTGCCCCCGGCGAGGTGTCGCCCGGTGTCTGCGGCGCCTCCGTGCCGCTTGTGTCGCCGTGCCCTCCCTCTCGGGTGTCCCGCGGGCTGACGAGTTGTTTGGGAAGCAGGGAGCTCGGGAGCGAGTTCCGGGGCGCTGTGCTTCAGCATCGGGCGTCGGGGTAGTGGCTCGCACTGGCTCCCCGAGTCCCCACCCCCGCGTTTACATTCGTGACTCATTTCGGGGACCTCGTGTTGCCAAAACGCAGCTTCGCTTCTCAAGGCGATTTGTCTTTAACTAAAACCGCATTAAAGTGTAATAGATATGGATGAAAAGCGGTTACCGGATGAGGTTATCGTGGCTGTTGTTAATGCCTGGATAGGTGGGAAACGCGTGGTGCTGGGAGGCCTTTAATTGCTCCGATATCTGGACTTGGTTTGTGCTGCTTGACCTTTGTCAGTGATGCCACATACTGCACTGGCAGTTCTTTCATACTGCTGTCAAGCAGGAAATGCTTTATTCACTTGCACCGGTTTCTCTTGCAGCGACAACAGCAAGTGCTTCATACTGCTCTTCCTAGATGTGGAGAGAGAGGAAAAAAAGTTTACAGTATATTTTATATTTTTATATTTTATATTTTATTGCAGCCTTTTGAATTAAGAGCCTTGTTTTGATTCCTTGTTTATGTAGACGAGCCAGACTCACTATATTTTTATAGCATATACATTCGTAGTTTTGATTCCTCAGCCACAGGAAAAGAAACTTTCGCTTGATTAGTAGGAAATTTTGAGCCCTAAAATGACAACCATTTTAACACATCCCCACCAAGTGGAAGGACGACTTAGAAAGAAGGCAGCCGCACAGGAAGCGTGTCGCTGATTCCAGAGGGCAGTGCCCCATATAGCACAGATGCTAGATGTTAGATGAGATCTAGCCTGGTCTCTGGCCCAGAAACTAAACCTGATGTAATCTCATGAAGAGGAAAATTATTTCAAAGCATATAGTAATGGTAATTTAACAGAATTATCTCTAGAAGGTCCATTCTCGGTATACAGAAGTCAAAACTATTCATGTTTATAGGACATGTCTAATGTAAGATAAGCTTAGGATGTAGGTTGGTTGTTTTGGTTATTTTTTCAAACACTTAAGACTGGAATGTCATTTGGGAAGCATGTACAAAAATTTACATATTGGAACATAATTAGAAATTTTAGAATGTTTCTTTTGAGATTATTTGTGATACAGTCCTGCAAAACCTAACTCAGCCCAATAGTTTAAGCATATCAAACTCATTAGATTTGCCAGAATCTTCTTCTATTTTAGTTGTAAAATTTTACATCTTTGAGTCAGCCTAATCTGACTGTATATAAACATGATATCAAATTTATTCTGCATCCGGGGGAAGGAAAGACTTTTCTAAAATGGCAAAACCAACTCATTTCCTCTTGTAGCAGGATAAAAACCTAACCACAGTGTTTTCAGTCATAAACCAAATGCCAGTTTATGTGGTCCTTTGCTATGCAAAGCAGTGTAATTTAAATATTAGCTTAGGACATATATTACAGACATACTCAGAGCTCATGCATATAGATAGAAAGTTTCTGCTCAGACTTATTTGCATTCCTAAAGCATTGCACAAAAGCCAAGAGATTTGATGTCACTTGTGCTGCCATACATAGGTAACATAGAATGTTAACAATTCACTGACTTCTAACTAGGTGGTTTCCTTGTGCAGCTTATCACTGGTAGTTTCTGGCGTACCTGCTCATGTATATGGAACGAGTGCACATTAAAGAACATGCAAAATGATACAAAGTTTTACTAGAAGCATGAGTAAACAACTCCTCTATTTATTTTCTAAGGAGTACCCTGCCATAATGTATTTACAGTTTTAGGTTATTGTCTTTCCATCATACAATGTCAGTTTGAAATCCAGACATTAATATTTTTATAATAAACATAGACATGCATTTATTCTACATCATTCACTTTTAAAGAGTAAGCATCACCCAGAAACCTTACATGATACTCCTTTGCAATTACAAGTTAAAGTTTACATATGTTCAGGTTTAAAGGTCATGAGTATATAATTCAGTGGTTATGGTACTGTGTAATTTTTTCTTTTGCAGTCTTGCATGTATGTCTCCTTGAGTCACAGCTGTTAGGATGACACAACATGTTGCCACACCTGGCAAACATTTGAGTTCTTCTCCATTTCTTTCCTCCTCCATTTCCCTTTTCCACATGTTTTATAAACTAGAACCACCATTAAAGTGATTTATTGTGTAGGTGTTTGATTATTACTTTTTAATCAAGTATCTTATATGTACTGTGGTCATAGTAGTGAGACAAAACCAGACATCTAACTCAAGTAATATAATTTTATGTCCAAAGAATGGTCAAGTAATATACTTTATACTGTTTTAGTGAATACTCCTTGATTATCATTAAAGTCAGAACAAGTAGCTGAAAAGGACGTCGATGTTTCAAGGGGAGATGGACTAAAGGCCATGTCATTTCAATACAAGGCTTCAATGTTACAAGAACTTCTAATGATAAAATCCCCACAATTTATATGTAGTAAAGTCCAGCATTTTTTGCTGATCTGTTCAAAGACGTTTTCCTGATGCCCATACTTCTTATGTCAGTCTTTCATTGTTTTCCCAGGTCCTATAAGCTCCCTCTCTTACTCTTTGAGGAAACTACAGTTATTTAGCCTAGGGAAGACTGAGAGAATTTCCACTTTCAGGTCTTTAACAATTGTAATTTTGGAGGAAGAAGACACTTATGTGCTTATGATCCTTTCCCATTTTCAGTCCAGACATTTATATTAGTGTAAAAATAAAACCAAAGCACAGTCCTCTTGCTAAAACATCAATGGAGTTGAAGGATTTATTTTGTGTGTCTTGCAAGTGATGTATACTTGTTTCTGTATTCAAGCATCTCAACAAATATTTTGGATTAAGAAAAGCCAGTGCAACCTGTGCAGAGTTCAGGTGTATCCTCTGCTCTTTGCCTTTTGGGGGTCTTGGTGGAAGCAAGCTACTTGAGATCCTTGTGTTGAGGAGTAACATTGCTTCCAAGTTCAAAAAGGATGCAAGAACACTGCCTCAGCATCTCATTTGAGCTTAAGGGAAATTATGCCTGAGTAACTTGATTGCCTTCTTATTACAACTCAGTCATTTCATCACAGGGAAGAGCAGTAAATGTCATTTACCTTGTGTTGAGCAAGGATTCTGACACCGTCACATCCTTCTGGCCAAAATAAAGACATATGGACTGCTACCTGGGTAGAAAAACCGGCTGGATAGTTGGGCTTAAAGAGTAGTGATCAGTGTTTTGAAGTCTGATTGGTGGAGAATGATTAAGAGGTTGATTTTGAGACGGATCAGCGATGTGGGTAGTGCAGTAGGATGCATAGTCATCAAGCTCAAGGCTGACACCAGCTAAGGAACAAGCTGACTAACAAACAGGTCAAAAGGACAGATTTTTATTGAAAAAATTGCTCCAGAGTGATGAGGGGAAGAAACATAACTTAGGAACAGCAAGGTGTAGGTTGTACTGTCCTGATGTGGCTTTTAGGGATCACAGAATTGATTGTTATTGCACAGGTCAAGGCACAGACAGCAGGGATGGTACGAATGCTGTCAGAAAGCCATAGCCTTTGTTTTGACCTCCCTGCAGAGGGAATGTGTATGACCTGGCATGCTGTTTAATACCAGTCAGCTCCACCCTTTTCCTTAGGGATGAACCACAGCACATCCAGTAGTTGCCTACATCACTTTTTATACACTTACCATCTTGTTTGGTCTATTGTGAGCGAGGCCGACAGTGGGAGCAATGCTGAGCCTGGTTCTCTTGAGGATTCTCTGCAACATGTATTGTTCCTGTAAACAGTGTTAGATGGTTTATAAACTTTCAGTAATGAAACCCAAAACAATCAAATGCTGTTACATTTAAGTACCACTTTGCTAACTGGACATGTTTGTGTTTGTTCCGTGTTTACAGACCCGGTCTTTGCTGGGAGTGTTTGAAGAAGATGCTGCTGCAATTTCCAACTATATCAATCAGTTATTTCAAGCCATGCACAGAATATATGATGCACAGGTAGTGTTAATGAAATTCCTGAATGTGTTAGGAGTTTGACTCAATGATCCCTATGGGTCCCTTCCAACTCAGGATATGCTATGATTCTGTGGTTAGAAAGCAGCTGAACCACAGTTCATGTCTCATGCTTTCTTTTTCTTTTTTTTTAATGACTACAAACAAGTAAAATAAAATAAGAAATTACTGTTTTTCTGTATATGAAGGAGTTTTAAAGACTAAATTAATGTAATTTCTTTTGCAACAGTATTTCTTAAAAAAAGTGTTTTCTAGCAGATTTATTGTATTTCTAAAGTATTTCTTGTGTATAATAGTGTAGCATATAGTACCAAGTGGGAGATTATTTTTTACCTACAGTATACTCATGTTTCACTTTCTATTCATATGTAATTGCATTTTTATGCTAGAGGTGGAATCTATTTTGTGTGTTTTTCTGAACAATTGCACTTTATGGCTGTATTTTTAATTTGCGTATACTTGAACTGTTTGACTTCTTTACTGATTTGTTACTCCTGCTTTTCATGTTCTTATTTTACTGTTTTTACTTTGACTAGTGTGGTTATTGTAGGTTTGCTGCTCTGTAGTTTTATTTTACTGCCTTTCTGCTTAGCTTTTAAGTTCTGTAGTTTCTCCTTCAACTGCATTATGAAAGATGAAGTTCTCCCATACCATGAATCTGCCAGTTAGGTCCTGTCTGTGTGCAAGTACAAAGCCTTTTCTCATTAGGTAGTAGTGAGGTTTGTGTAAACTTTCCTTTACAGATAACAAATTCCTAATACTCAGTAACTAGAACATCTAATTTGAAAATATTGAAAGCAAATATGCACTGCATAAGATGAAACACTGATTACATTTAACTCCCAGTAACATTACAGAAATGGACAGGCAGGATGCTTAGGTTTTCTGAAAATACGTAGTCAGATTTCAAGTTGTACATCTGTAATAGTTTCCTCTTCAAATATGTGATTTTACATTTATTTTTTTAAATTAAAAAGTAACAAGCTTGTTTTTTGTTTTGGTTTCTCTTTTTAAAATCAGAATGAATTAAGTGCAGCAACTCATCTGACTTCAAAGCTTCTGAAGGAATATGAGAAACAGGTACTGTGTAAATCACTGTTGTGTTTGTGTGCTCCCAGAGCACAATATAGAATGTATTAAGTTTGGTCTGGTTGGAACGAACTGCTGTAGTTGGTGTCTCTACTCTTTGCCAGAGGAATCTACTGCTTAAATTTTACTATTCAGAAAGAGACAAGGTTTCATAGCAGTCACCAATTAACAACTACAATTTACTCTTACTCTGAGAATAATTCCATCTCTGAAAGTGCAGATCGTGTGGCATCCAGGACTTTCTCTGTGGCAGCCTGTACTCTGAAGGGTTTCATAATTGTAGTGAGGCAGCTGGGACCTCTTTTCTGAGATGCATCTTAAAAAACAAAAAGTCACTCCTCGTTCTTCACCCAGTGAGGTGAAGTGGAAAAAGTACAATTTATGAATTATTTTGGTTTGGCAAATCTTTCTAGAGCAGTGAGATGACATGTCATTTTTCCTTTGCTAATAGTTACTAATGAGTAGATGTAATGCAGATAGGATCAAAAACCCAGTGGTGGTGATGCAAAAGAGTAGTGAGTATTCATACATCATAGAATTCATCATAAAATTAATCACATAATCTTTAAGGTTGGAAAAGTCCTCTAAGATCATCAAGTTCTATGGTCAGTCCAGTACCACCATGTCAACTAACCATGTCCTGGAGTGCTACGCCTACCCGTTTTTTGAACCCCTCCAGGGATGGTGACTCCAATTCCTCCCTAGACAGCCTGGCCCAATGCCTCACCACTCTTTCAGTGAATAAATTTTTCCTAATACCCAATCCAAACCTCACCTGATGCAACTTGAGACCATTTCCTCTCCTCCTACCTTCAGTCTTCGCATTAGGAAGAGACATAGAGATTTAGAGTGTTCTTCAAAAAAAATAATTCCTGATGACAGACTGGAAATGCTTAAGATACCTGTACACAGTTTACATTGTCACAGGAATGAAATTATTTCTTCTTTTTTTTTTTTTTTTTTAAAGTAGCTGGCTGCAGTAATGTCATTTTAATTGTTTTACCATTGTTGGTATGATGCCAGGTTAAGTTTGATGACACAGCTCTTTAGTTAAGTGCACTGTTTTTGCTGTTTTCTAGCAAAAATACAGTATTTGAAAATCAAAATGAAAAGAACTAGCTGTGTTGGTTTTTTTAATACCATTAAAATTGTGTATAAGTATACACCTCCCCCCTCGAGTATTCCTTCTTCACAGGACAGTAAAGAAGCGCTTCAGTGTGTCGTAGCTGTATAATATCTTAAAATAACGGAATACCCAGTGCAGTCACAGACATGATTCATACAGCTTTGTGAATGGCAGAAGACACTGCAAACAACATGTGTCCTTTTATTTTTTTAGCGTTTTCCACTGGGAGGAGATGATGAAGTTATGACTTCTACTTTACAGCAATTTGCTAAAGTGATAGATGAGGCAAGTACTTGTTTGTTTCACTTTGCTAAGGTTGTCACATATAGACTTTAACCTGCTTAATTATCCCAGCCTTTTTTAAGATAGGAGTCATTTGTCAATAAAGTAACACAATTGTATATTGCAGCATATGTTTGAAGTTCTATAACGTGAAGATAAAGGATCAATTGTGTAAAATGCAGCTACGTTTTTGAGAAGGGATGTCATTTAACTTAGATCCAAAACCCCATTCTGGAGTGGCAGTTAGACTGTATGTCCTGAGGGTATTTGTCTTGCCTGATATCCAAATACCTGACCAACAAAGGAAACTCCTCCTCTCTATCCAGACAGAGATGGACTCTTCTGAAGACAATGTAGCACCATTCAGATCTGAGTCAGGAGTTTTTCTTCTCACTTTTACACAACTTAAACAGCATTTTGCAAGGGAGAACACATTTGTTCTACCCCAGTAACCTGTGAAAGACAGGCTGTGATGTAGCAGGAGAGAAACTGGAGAAATAAATTGATTAGTCATCAAACTGTATGAGGCTATCATCTGGCAGGATCGAGTTAGTTGGAATAAAGTTGGAAAATTAGGAACAAGTACTAAACTCTGAAGGTCTTCTATAAAAAGCAAGCGAGGAGATCAGGAACCTAGAAAGTAATTGCTGCAAAAAGTGAATGGGCAAAGCTGTGTTTGAGTTGTACATGTCTTTGAGTGAAATTCATGTCAACTTACTTTAACTTTTTTTCTCAGTGGTGTTTTCCTGAAATTTCCCTCTTGTCTTTTACAGCTCAGCTCTTGTCACGCAGTACTTTCAACTCAGCTTGCAGATGCCATGATGTTTCCTATAACCCAGTTTAAAGAAAGAGAGCTAAAAGGTAAATGCTCGAACAAATACTGGTTTTATCATCATCAGTAACAAAAACATTGCACTTGATCTCCAGAGCTCTTGTTTCACTAAATAGAATACACCACTTAGTTTTCAGCTCTCAAAAGTATGTACTTCCCAATTAAAAAAAAAGCAAGTTATTTGTACTCATGAGTGTATTACAGTTGAAGAACTTAACACTATTACTGTTCCAACAAAAATATTATTTACATTATGGAAGCACTTACCTTCTATTTAAGAGTTTTGCAGTTACTGTAAACATTGGGAAAGAAGAATCTTGAGATAACTGGTGTGTTCAGGAAATATTTGTATACATTGTAATACCAGAGCATCAATACAATGGCTGAACTAAACTCAAAAGGCAAAGTGCCCAAGTTGCAGTATTTACTGTACTGAGATTTAGTAAGGTGTTTTTTTAGCTCTGTTGGTAATATAGATGGTATAGGTGGTTTCTATGTGCAGGCATAAATTGCTTCCAATTTCTTATTTTTGTTACTGCTCTATCTTATTCTGCCTGGTCTAAAATAATAAAGCATCTGAGTGTGACAGATTTTACTCAGTTGCTAAAGTGAGTGGACTGGTGTGGCAAATGGGCTTCAAATAGAAATTATAAGAGTTCCAACAAAAATAACTTAAATCCCTGCTGTGAGCATCCTAGAGCATATACCTAAATTGAACATTTTAAGTCTACATTGAAATAAAAATGACAACTCTTCAAAATTTCCCTATGAATTTTGGGAAATACTTCTTTGGCAATAGTGGATTAAGAAGATTATCCTAATTGAGCAAGGGAACACAGCTATCTCAGGACTAGTATTACTCCTCAGAACCTTTAAAAATCTGTTCATATTCACTGAAGAAGCACCCCATAGGCAATACATGTAAATTAAAAATCCCATTGCCTGTTTTTAACCACCAACTAATGTAGTATTCCAAGATACCATATTTATATATGGATTTCATAAGCACTTTCTATAAAACTTTCCCATACCTTTTGTCTTTGCTTTACCATAAAGCTAAAAATCTCTCTCGGCGTGTTTATGTTGTAATATGGCACAAAAGCACAATCAGGATGAGAACAGCTTCTAAGTATCATACTGTTTCTGTTTCCTGACACAGTGAGACTAAATAACAATCTAGACCATGACTAATTTTAGGTAGGAAGGATCACAATGTGTTTGGGTATTTCCTTTGATCCAGGGATACTTCCTCATCTCATGGGCTTCCACTTCCCCAGTTCAGACCAGAACTCTGACCAGAACTGTGGGTGACACATTGTGTTGGTGATCTCTTTCAAACTCTTTTGACAAGAAGTTCATCCTTTACTTAGTACAATACCATATATTTTTGGATGTCTGGGCAGCCACATAAATAACACTCAGGCCCTAAGCAGGAGCAGACTTTCTTGGCCCCATAGTGCCACTGGTAATACAGTTTGTACAAGGTGTGAACTACAGCTGTTCAGGAGTGAAACATTGCATGAGAAACCTTAGTATATAGATGTTATATTAATAAGAACTTATTTTTAAATTGTGGTATCTTGTTTTGTAGAGATATTAACTCTAAAAGAAGTTTTCCAAATTGCAAGCAATGGTAAGTGTAAAATACTTTATTATGGATATTACAAGATGAAAGTATTATTGTAGATTATCCACTTAGAAAACTAGTGAGAATAATTGCACTGCCTAACATGACTAACCAAAGTGTAATATTTTTGATATTTAGGTGCTCAGCTTTTCTTTGTTCACTTGTAAATCCCTGCTTTGTGTACAGAAATGTTAAGTCAGATTGACAGTTTTAGTCTTTTTTTACAATACTTTAAATGTATATTTAAGTATTAAATAATTTAGGATTATGCTACCAAAATTACTGCAAATAGTAATGCACTAGCTCACTTACTAAAGCCAGAATTGGATTAATAAACAACTTTTATCAACCTAAAATTCATTTGATAGTTCTCTTCCTTATTGTCAGGAGTAATTTTTTTTTTTTAAGCTAACTCTCCCATGACCTTTAAGTAAGGATTAAGTAAGGATTCTCCTTCTCTTATTGTAAATTGCTTCATTGCTTTAGAAGCAAGCAAGATTAGATACGGATTCTCATAATGGAAAGTTGTCTTTGCTTATAGAAACTTTCTGCCTTTGAAGAGTATTAGATGTTTAGGGAAATATGTAACAACTTGGCCATGTTTGCATCTGGTTAGAACTTTTCATCAGCACAAGTAATTATAAACAGGCAAGAACAGTTCTTAAAGGTTTTAATATGACAGAACTTTTTATGCATCTGGCTGTGCAACACACGGTGATTTAAAAGGTTTTCTACTCTGTTTCATAAATAATTTATCAAAACGATCATAAATTGTCTCTTGATTGTTTAGACCATGATGCTGCCATTACCAGATACAGTCGTTTGTCAAAAAGAAGAGAAAACGAAAAGGTCTGTAAAACAAAATACTTAATGTAAATATTTTTAGAAGAGATAATGTAATATATGTATTTATGATGGAAGACAGTGTATGGCAGACTCTACCTGAAGGTTGTTTATGTTTTTGCAGTCTAGTTTTCTGCAGAACAGAAAAGGTTTCCTCAATAGATGCCTGTTTTGTAACACTGAAAATGCTCAAAAGATGAAGGCTGTGATACTACCACATTCAGTTTAATTGTAAAGAAATAGCCATGCTTTCCAGGGAGAAAAGAATACTGTATTTGTTTTCCCTGTATCTCCACCTCTAACTTAGAGAAGCAGAATTGTTGGGTAAAATAAGCAATGACCAATAACAGAGGGTAGGACATTACTGTTTGTGTTTTCTGTGCTGGTGTAGAGCTGTCCAGAAGGCATGTGATGAGTACCAAGTCTCAAACGTTCTTTTTTCTCCCCTCCCCCTGTCTGTGTCTCTTTAGATCAAGGCAGAAGTTACAGAAGATGTATATACTTCCAGGAAAAAACAGCATCAGACTATGATGCATTATTTCTGTGCATTAAATACTCTTCAGTACAAAAAGAAAATTGCTATGCTAGAGCCCTTGCTAGGATACATGCAAGCACAGGTAATTTAGATTCTGAAAGCTGTAGGTCTGAAAGATGTAAAACTACTTCATGAAGGTTGATGCAGTTTGATGTCCTGAAATCCATTTCAGGACATGTCAGTCCAAGGAAGGAAGTGGAAAAAAAGATGTACCCCATGCTCATCCCTGTAGCTGGCATAGCTGCTGCCATGAATGCTGTCATTAGCTGGCACAAGTCATCTCCCACTCCACCCATAACAACAGTTAGCAAACTGGTGGGCTTGAAAAATATATATAGGGATCACTGAAAGGTCAAACCTTGTTCCTTTTCCAGGACAGTTTCTGTCCATTTCTGTATTTCCTGCAGATGACTCTGCACCTCCTGACAAACAGGCAGCGTCAGCCTTCGCTTCCAGACACCAGGAGAGGCTTTGGTGGGAATGAAGGACAAGCCAGATTTCTCTGAGAAACTAACCTCATGTGTTTTCATGTGCTGGTTGTTACTGTAGTTTTATTAATAACTAAATCCTCCCTTGTCCTTCTCCCCCCCCCCGCTTTTTTTTAAGATAAGTTTTTTCAAAATGGGTTCAGAAAATCTTACTGAGCAGTTGGAAGAATTTTTGACCAATATTGGCACAAGTGTACAGAAGTAAGTTGGTTTTTTTAAATTTTGAACTATTATCAAGACAATTATTTTTTTCTGTTTCTACTTATCTTTGTTAATAACACATGATTTACCTTAGTGTTCGCAGGGAAATGGAGTGTGAAGTAGAAAACATGCAACAAACTATAGAGGACTTGGAAATAGCTAGTGATCCACTGTATCTGCCTGATCCTGATCCTACAAAATTTCCTGTTCATAGAAATCTAACCCGGAAAGCTGGCTATCTCAATGCAAGAAAGTAAGATTACTTGTTACTTAAAATTCCAGAATATTTGATTTTGGGAAAGTAAAGCTAAAAAAATATGCAGTGCTGTGTAAAGATTTAGCTATGCTGATTTTCCTTACTTAGTTGAGTATGTCACATCGGGGTTGTTCTCTTTCTTTCTTTGGACTCCATTCAATTAGTATTCATTTCATTGCTACGCTGACATTCAGGTGGAAAGCATAGTTGTCCTTATTTTAGTCTAATTTTGCCTGCCTTTTAACACAGTAAAACAAAATTGAGAGTTTGGGAGAGTACAGTTTCACTGGATCATAGTTGGAGAACAAGATCACAGCTCTCGGATTGTTGTGCAAGAATCTGTTAAAGCCTTGGGATTGAAGTGACTAATGTGTGCTGAGCCCGAGATACCCAAGGCTGAACATTCCCTGTTAAGTCCCTTGAAGCCTCTCGGTTGCATGACATGGTTTTTTTTTGTCCAACAAACAAAACTGTGACTATCAAGTCTAGCAGTTTTATAGTTATTAAAAGTTGTAATATTCAGATTTTTTTCTGTAATTTATAAAATAAGCTCCAAGGAACTAAAAAAAAAAACAAACAAAAAAACCCAACAAACTAGATTTCTTTTACAGCAGCCATTAGAGTAACATGCTGAATGAGGCATGAATTTCTGTGGTAGAACTGAGTTGCGGCAGTTAATATTGAAGAGAGTATCTGAACTAAAAGGGAGGCTGAACTGCAAGTGTCACTTGATTTTGGGTTTCAGATTGTTGCTCTTCTGTTATTCTGAGGGTGGGGAGGAGACAAGCAAACAAAACTCCACACGTGATGTAAGCAAAACTTTGGAAATCCTGTTGAATGGTACAAAATACATGGAAATTGAGGTACCTTATGTGACTGAGCTAATGCTTAGTACAGAGTGCTTCAAAACTTAGTGTTAACACTGTTAACACTGTTAACACGTGCCTGGAGTGCAGTGGTCTTATTGCTTATATTGCTGTTGCATATAATTTGGACATGCATAATGTATACAGCAATGCCATAAAAGCTGATCATCAAGACTGGAGTATTTATTTTTATTGTGGATTGTTTCATATAGTCTGTAAAAGCAACTATGCTGTATTTTTTTTCTCAGCAACAGGTTTAGAATGAAAAAAACCCCAAAGAGACTCATTTAAACACAAAGCTAACCTAAAACATTAAACAGGAAAAAAAAAAGTGCCTGAATTGTTCCAAGTAACTTTTTTGATTGTTTGTTTGTAATTCATACAGCTCAGATAAACTCCTAATCTGCTAACAACCTCTTTTTACTTTTTAGTAAGACGGGGCTGGTGTCTTCCAGTTGGGAGAGACAGTTTTACTTCACTCAAGGTGGAAATTTGATGAGCCAGGCAAGAGGTGACGTAGCTGGGGGACTTGTCATGGATATAGACAATTGTTCTGTAATGGCTGTGGACTGTGAAGACAGACGATACTGTTTTCAGATTACATCTTTTGATGGTAAAAAGTAAGTATTCTTACATGCTGTTGCCTCTGAGTAATACTGGACTTACTAATTAAGAAACCTGTGGCCAGATTATAGCTTGATAGATTTTGGGGGTACTTAGAAGCAAAATCTGGGATGTCTTTAGCTTTGTTGTGCCTGGGTTTGTTGCTTGGGGTGCTTTTTAGTTTATCAGCTCTGTAATGTACTTGGGAGGCATTTTAACACAGACAAATTGTCTTTTCCATTCTCTTCTTTCAGGTCTTCAATCTTACAGGCAGAAAGTAAAAAAGATTATGAAGAGGTAAGTTTACAGGAGGTTCTCATGGAGTCCAGTGACTTTCTGTTGCTCAGAAGCAGCAGTAGTTGGAGGGCTCAATTTATGTTCTCTAGGTGGTAAGCAGTGAACTTTTCACTCATTCTGTCCGTAATGACAGGTTTCAGAACATCTGAGAAAATACTGTTGTGTTTAAATCCTAGAGAAAAAATGGAGCTCTGGCTGCCACCAAGTCAGTGTCAGTATTATGGAAGAAAGAAAGGGAAAAAAATTAAAAGCCCTCAGCAAAATAGCTAGCAGTAATAGAATCTCATTACATACAACTTCTCCTTCCTCCTGTTTATGCTTTCCCAACCTTCTTTCTTACTGCCAGCTTGAAAGGAGTGGAAAATAAAGGAAATACTAGGGTAGGACACAGGTGATGATACAGGTAGTTGAGACGTGAGGAAAACCCCTTTTATTTTTTGCCGTTGACTCACAATGGGAAACGTGTTTATACCTCATGAACAAGTTGAATCCAGAAATGTCAAATACTTTGGTTTGGGGCTGGTTTCAGAGCTCCCTGTGATTGCATTTCCCACATGGCTGGTAAGGCTGGTGATGTAGATCTACCTGTCCATGCAGAGGATGAATACTAGCTGAGAAACGTCAGTCCTCAGATGCTAAGTCAGCAAACTTACATGTTGTAACAAATACTGGTGAGGAGATGAAATGGAAAAAATCCAAAGGCACGCAGCCAGTGGGATATCCTTCCCCTACTTGTTTTAGCTTTCTCTGGAGATGAAACTAAAACATTTCTCTAGACATTTTGCAAATAATAGTGTAATGGTATGGACACATACGGGTCTAACAAGGAGAGTCTACTTACTAGCATTTGTATTCGATTTGGAAAGCTGTAGGAAGCTGCCCAAAGGCTTGCTCAGATAGGCCAGAAACATAGATTCATTACATTGATAGTATACAAATATGCTCAGGTTCTTCTGGAAACAAAGGATTAGATGCACTAAGTGATGTAAAGTATTTGTTAATTGAAAATGTATGTCAGTTTGCATTATTATTCAATATGGACTTTTCAGTAATGGTGGGATGGCAAAGTGTAGAGAATTTGGTACTTTCAGCCTGGATCTAAATTGCTCTGTAATCTTCAGTGCTACACTGATGCTGTCGCTGAGGTTTTAGCTGGGCTGTGTCAGGTTGGCACTGGTTCATTTGCACTGCTGAGGTTGTCTCACTCAGAAAAAAATAACCTCAGATGTCTCAGCAGAGGAAGGGAGTTTACAGTCAGCTCAGATTTGTGATATTCTGAGCTGCAGCTGCCGTGTTGATTTCTGGATATCCCAGGTGACAACCCAGACAACAAGCTGGGGTTCAGTGGAACAGCACTAGTAGCATGCATGGAATCCAGTTAGATTTCTCCCTTAGAGTTGTGTTGAAAGCAAGGAGTAGGAGCAGTAGGTTTTCCATAGCAGAAGGAGAAAGTGGATTCTAGATTCAAGGGCAAGAAACGGGCAAATTCAACAAAAGGCAGACAGAATCTTTGTGTCTTGAGGAAGCAACATTATCTGCAGGCATGGTAATGGAGTACAGAGAGTCCTGATATATATATGTTAATATATATATGTATTTTAATTTCAGGTTGCTTTAGCTTTGAACTTCAGTGTGACTTAAGTAATTGTTTAAAGTAGAATCTAATATTGTAAGGTGAGCTCTGCAGACAGAGAGAATTTAAATGCTGGTTGGGTTCCCCAAGTTTACGAAGAAAGTGGAAAAAATGCTGAAACAGGCCAACTCAGGTATTTAATCAAGATTGTTTTAACTGTGAAAAATTAATTTTTGTTTTCTTTTTCAGTGGATATGTACCATAAACAACATATCTAAACAGATCTATCTGAGTGAAAACCCTGAGGTAACTACTAAAATGTATAGTATCAGTAATACGATAAGATGTGGACGTGGGTGAAATTACCATGAGATCAGCTGATCTAATTGAGTAGCACAGAATGAAGCTCAGTACTTCCTATATGTCTGGTATCAGTCCATTGTCTTCTCATTTAAATGCTTGTACAGAAAGCTTCAAAAGCACTTGACTTCTGTTTGGTATAACTTTTTAACATCTTCAAGATCCTGTATTTTTATTTTGTATATGATACTTTGTTACAAAGTAATATGATAAGTATTTTGATGAATATATTTTATTTTCACTAGGTGGAACTGACAGTCTTATGAACATGAACCATACAAGCATAGCATTTTAAAAAAAAAAAATATTTCCTCTTCATTAAAGAATTATTTGCCTTTGGAAGAGTTAGAAATAGCTGATTTGAAGTGAAGCCATCAACATTAAATACTTACAATTCATAACTGGTGATTGCAATGAAAGATTAAAATGGAATTCTTCAACTGTAAATGGTCCATCGTTTGCTGAAATAACATTGTGACATAGTCCTTACTGGGCAGTTGTTCATGTCTTGATTTTACATAAACATTTATATGTTCCCAAATTTTAAGTGCAGGTTTTTGAATCTTTATGCTTCTATTTAGTAGTTGAGGACTGCATTTCTCAAATTAGATTTTTCTTTTTCTTCCTGTCTACATTTGCTTATTTTGTAACTTACCATTGGGACTTTCCTCTCTTGCTGGCTTTTATTACCTTCTCTCATGAGACTCCGCCTGGAGTACTACGTCAAACTCCGGGAAGCTCGGGAGGAACAGTTTATCATGGAGTGTAGTGGTAGGCCAAGGAGAATGGGTTTACATGGAAGGAGGGGAGATTTAGAGCAGGCATTAGGAAGATATTCTTCCCTGCGAGGGTGGTGAGGCCCTGGCACGGGCTGCCCAAAGGAGCTGTGGCTGGCCCTGGATCCTCAGCAGTGTTCAAGGCCAAGTTGGATGGGGCTTTGGGCACCCTGGGCTAATGGGGGCTCTTCCTGCCCATGGCAGGGGGCTAGAACTGGATGGGCTTTGAGGTCCCTTCCCACCCTAACCAGTCTCTATTCTGTTACAAAGCAAGTGCATTCATTTAAATTTAGGAAGTGACCAGGCCGTGTGTCTTACACGTTGGAAGAAATTACTACAACGATGATAGTGACAAGTTAGGAGTGTAAGACATGCAAATGTAAGCTTGCCTTTAGAACTTCTGTGAATTGCACAGAAACAAAACTTAAAGCTTATTTTGAGGGAAACATTTTCAGTTATTTTTCCCATCTCTGTATTGCAGGAAATTGCTGCTCGTGTGAATCAGTCAGCTCTAGAGGCTGTCACGCCCTCGCCCTCCTTTCAGCAGCGGCACGAGAGCATGCGGCCGGCTGTGTAAGTTAATGAACTGTACTTCAGTGGACTGTGATGGATGGTAATGAAACTGCCTGTTGCAGAGCAGATCTGTAAAGAGAGCCCTGTCTCAGGTTCCAGGAGAGGGGAAAAAACCCAAACAAAACCCACCAAACTTTCTATATGAAGAACTAACTTGTACAGGCTAAAGGAAAATTTCTTGAACTCACCTTTTCAGCATAGATGAGCATCCATTGTTGCATGTAATCCAGGTTTACAGGTGACTGGACAGTTTTGTTGGTTGCATCATCTGTCCAGTTTGTTGCATCAATTTATAATGAGATTCTTCTTATTGTGACCAACACCTGGAAGCAGAAGTCAGGTTGTTTGCACTTCAGTATATAATCACAATTGAAATATAATACAATCTGATGCAGTTATTAATGCAAGTAGTAACTTCCTTAAATTTGATTAGGAATGTACACTGCATATTTGTGTACTACACCCTGATCTTCTTCAGGTTTTTAGGTTTTGTTTACACCCAAGTTTCAGAATATTGTATTGGTCTCCCCTGTGGTTTAGTTTATTATCAAGCAACCTGAAACTAAGCTATCTTAATTTTGACTTTTTGTTTTGTTTTAGACAATCTCGTCCTCCTACAGCCCGTACGAGCAGCACGGGGTCCCTGGGATCAGAATCGGCAGCGTTGTCTGCACTTTCCTTGGATTCACTCGTCGCTCCCGACACTCCCATACAGTTTGACATAATATCTCCAGTTAGTGAAGATCTACCTGGTCAAGCGAAATCTTCAGGGCAAGGGGGCAGGTAGGAAACCAAGAGAAGGAAAAAATCTCTAAAGTTGACATTACTCATTTAAAACCAACCAAACAAGCAAACTGTGCTTAGGCTGCAGCTCCAAAACACGTTACCTCTGACCTGACTCAAGTCACAAAACCTGCAGTGAGGCAAAACATTTTTAAAATAGTTAAATAGAGCTGTAAAAGGCTTGACCACATGCAGCTAGATTGAAGGTGTAGTTTTCTATTTAGCAGCAGCTTTTCTTGCTTTAACAGCTAATGCTTTTATTTATTGGTTTATTTTAATCTTTTGGTTTCACAAAGTATTTTCCTTTCCTATTGCTTGCTCACCCAGCAGCTTGGGTTATTTCCTCTTGGAAACTCAAGAGAAATTTGGTAGCCCTGCCTCCAGGTGATGATGGCTTACGATGACACACTTCTTAACCTGAAAGGTGAGTGAAAATGATCTAGGCTTCTATACAGACAAGTTAAAATTGTCTAAGAGTTCTTCCCAAAATATAAAAGCATCTTCTCCTACTTACTTTTTTGTGAACTTCACACTCAAAAATAATAATAAAAATCTGTCCTGCATTTCTGGAACTGTATGAATTCAGATATTAAGAAAATATATTTGCAGATCCAGCTGCTCTTAACAACAAAAAAAAAAAAACCCAAAACCTAATTTATTTGATGCTAGTGTGAATAATGTGTTGTATCCCCTTACCCTATAGAAAAAGATTTGAATTTTCAGTTGCACCTCATAAATACATGAGAGTTGAAATCAGATATATTCAACTTTTTTTTTTTTGTGTGGACAGTTTCTTTTTGTTGTTGTTTGGTATAGCAGGATAATCCATTGGCTAATTATATCCTTAAGAATATACTGATTTTAAAATAGATTTGAGTGTATTCCAGGAAGCGGGAAAGTTAATACTTCAGTGAAATTAATGTCATCAGTTGTAATTCCATTCTAGAAAACAGTATTTTTTTTAGAGGAAATAATAGAGAGTTGTGCTTAATATTTTCAGTTAACCAGCACTGTCAGTAGAGAACTGCAATCTGTATAGATCAGCAACATGCTATTTTAGACATATTCATTATGAAAAAATAAAAGACTTGCCTTAGTTTCTGCTACTGATGACATATGTGTGTATATATATTTATAAAAAATAAATTGTCTTTGTGAGAACCTGTGAGATTTTTGCATTTACTGTTCCAGACTAATCTTAAATTACAAGAAAAGCCCAAGGAATGAAAAATGATGATTGAAAGAATTTCCCTTCAGTGTTTTTACACCAGTCAACATTTGATGGGATGATTCTGGTTTAAGTCTGTGTTACATAAACATTGTAGCAATGCAATCTTGGCTTCAGAGTCAATCTAGAAAAAGAAATATTAAACTGGACATCTCTTCATTAGAGATTTCACTGAGAAAATACAAATGGCAGTCAGTATGGCATGTAACCGAACGAGAGAAATGGACCTTTTTTTCCTTAGTTCCAAAATTTCCTGTAGAACGCTCTTGAGGTGACACTCATTACTTAGTGACATTTCATTACTCCCTGATAAAACCTAATTTGAAGTTTACTGAACCCTTGACAGTGGTTTTTTAGCTACCAGTCTGCCAAAAAAAAAGTGTTTCTTCCTCTTTAGAAGTTTTAAATAAAATTGCCCCATTCCCCATCCTCTTTCCAGTATTGCTTTACTGCTTTTGAAAATGTAGACTTGGAAGCCTAGAATATTTTCACTTTCCATTGTAACTGATAGCAATTCTGTCGCTGAGAGCCGGAAAGAGCCACATTTCTCTTGACCTTCTAGGAATAAAACCTCAGCAATGTTTTCAGAAAGCTGCACTTGAAACAATAACTAATGATTTCACTTCAGTAACTCAGCAACTTGAGACAGCCATGAGCTGTGTGATGTTCCCAGGGACTACTGAAAGGACTAGCTTTCAGCTGTACTTCCTGAAGCTGTTCTTCAGAATTTCTTCCCCAAAAACTACACCTTTTCAGATATTAACAAGGTCTTATTTTGGGCTGAATCCAGGTATAAAAACCAGCTTTCTATAGTAGCAATGGGACAGTGATATCTGGGATCTGTGAAATCATCAGATGTTCTTATTTGATGCACATGAGACTACTGTGGTATTAGTTAGAGGTTCATAATCTGACTCCTGGTTTAATGTTTTCATTTTTTAATAGACGCACAAATCCTTTTGGTGAATCTGGAGGCTCAAAGTCTGAAACAGAAGGTAAAGCAAACATTTTAGGTAATGCAAAATCAAAAGCATAGTTTAAAAATATTTTTCTGTTTTCATCCGTATCGTCTTTCTTCTAATTTAACACCAGCTGTAGAATGCTTAGTTACATCAGCAGGGGATTAGCCAAGTTGAGTTAAACCAGGCTACTGCCTGAAAGTCTGTTTGAAAAATAATTCATTTCTTTGACCCAGTGAGATGACGTGTGACTTGCTGGTTTGGAATCGTACCTCTCATTTGTAAGTACAAGCGATCTCCGTTACGAGTTCCCAGAAGTTTGGAGTTGTCGTGACTGCCATCTTCCTTTGGTTTGGAATGGAAATCCCAAACTGGAGCTGATGTTTTTCAATGCTTTCCTTTGTCTTAGATTCAATTCTGCATCAGTTATTTATTGTAAGATTTCTTGGCTCCATGGAGGTGAAGTCTGATGAAAGTCCAGATGTTGTTTATGAAACAATGCGTCAAATACTTGCAGCTCGTGCTATCCATAACATTTTCAGGATGACAGAATCACATTTATTAGTCACTTGTGACTGTTTAAAGTAAGTTTGCTTCCTGACTTCTTCTGATGTTTATTTACATAATAATGATTTTTCCCTTTAGTAAAATTTATTTTCTGGTTTGTTTTTAAAAACAATTTTTTAGGTTAATTGATCCACAGACACAAGTTACAAGACTCCGAGTAAGTAACTTTACATTTTAAGATAAATACTCAGCAATGTAATTCTTCTGCTGTTAAAGTAATATTATTAGATATTAGCAGAAATTAAGACAGCATGAGAATTTCAGACAAATTTCCCCTGAAATTAGGAGACTGACACATACAGTTAAAAATGACAAAGCACTAGCAACTCAGTTTTAGGAGGAGTGGTTTCAGTAGGTCAAATAGGCTTCTGAACCTCTCCCACCCCCAGTTCAATAGGGTAGATCTTAGGAAAACAAAACACCATATTTTAACAATGTATTTGATTATAAACATTTATATTCACAGTAGAGCAGTAATAAGATTGGAGTCAGATTAGTTCTGAAGGGGTTTGGTGGGAGGTGATGTTTTGTTTTGGTTTTTATGCCTAATAGCATAAAATGTTGTGTGTTGTAGAGTTTTTTGGTTTGAGGTTTTTTGGTTGTTTTTCCCCTCATTATTTACAAAAAGTGCACTTAAAAAACAGAAGCAGAATTCTTCTTAGGATATTAAATAAGGCCAGATAATTCTTCAGTAATATCAGTCTTTATTTTTCATATTTCAAAACTGTTCCCCCCTCCCTATCTTTTTCTTTATGCAGTGTATGGAATGTTACTTAATTTCTTTGCTTCTCTCCTTGTTCTTAATTTTTTAAAAAAACCCACAGAGTTCTCTGGGGACTCTGAATTATTTTTATTTCCCTAAGAGGAAATCCAAAGCATATGAAGTATTTGCTATTTGAGGCAGCACTTTTTCTTTGTGTATGTTGAAAAGCGTCCCGAGGCTGTATGTTTGTATGTGTGAGATCTATCACCTGGGCACCTGCCAGCATGCTGTGTGTGCCTGTGTCTGGTTAGGAAAAACTCACCCCATCAGGTTAGAACAGCTGTAGTAGGGGATTTCAGAATTTAGGAACCTGTCCCTTGGTAAGTCTGAAAAAGACACATTGGAAATTTCTAAATCCAACCTCTTGTAGGACTAAGAACGAGTTTTACTGTAACAAAATAGTGAGGATATGTGGTTTTCTCTTTTGGGCTGTTTTTCTTGCACACATAATTCAGGAGAGCTGGACTAACTGCAGTAAAGGTTTTGGAGGAGTAGTGCCTTTACCTGGCACCAGGTATTGAAGGCTCAGTCACACATTAACTTGCATGCATGATGTCACTGTGGAGAAAATAAACACGGGTGGATTCGTGTTCAGAAAGGTGACTGAATGGCATCGCAGGTGTGGTCACATTTCCTTACACCCAGTGCAGGTTTAGAAGTTCTCCTGTCTTGTGACTAATTTTATCCTTGTCTTTATATCTGTTCCTCCTGTGTTGTAATTACGTGTTGTTTGGTCAGGCTGTAACTTCTGCTGTGGTTGTGCACTTATGATACTGAATTAATTAACATGCAATATACTGAAACTTCATCTAGAAAATACTTGGAGCCAGTTTTAACCTCTCCCTGTTCGATCCCTCTTGGCAGTTTCCTTTGCCCAATGTAGTCCTGTACGCCACACACCAGGAGAACAAGCGCCTTTTTGGATTTGTGCTTAGAACTTCAGGAGGGAGAGCTGAGAGCCGCCAAACTTCTGTCTGCTACATATTTGAATCGAATAACGAAGGGGAAAAGGTATCGGTGCTTGTATCAGATTTGAACCTGATGTGGATTCACATCACCTGCTAGAACCTGTTAGATGTGTTCAGTTTTGTTTATGTACTAAACACAGTTAAACCTGGCCCTTTAAGTACTTTTAAGTCCTCTGATGTGCTGTCCTATCTACTTTGGGAACCTGGCTTAATTGAATAAAAATTTCTTGAAGAGTCATTCACTGTTTCCAATCTGTTTTGTGTTTAGATTTGTGACTCTGTTGGACTGGCAAAACAGATAGCTTTTCATGCAGAGCTGGTAAGAATCTTTCTTTGGCAAGGACTACTTGGGAGGGGGGAGAGTATATTTAACATGTATAATACAATATATTCTGCGAGGTGCTTAGAGATGCAGTACCACTGCTGTAGTGTGTTCTAAGGGCTTTGATTTAATTTGAGAAATTGAACCCAAGGTAAAAAAAGACTGAGCAGCCATGACCCCTGTGGAATAGAGTTAAAGATAAGATTCAGGTTGCTACTTTTACCAAACATACCAGTCCTTTAAGAGAAGAATATTCACAACAGTGTTGTAACAGTTTTGAGGAAACCCCCACAAATTGGTGATGTATGAAACACCTGAGGCTGTTGTTGCTTACCTGGTTTACATTTTTTGCCCTTTAGGATCGAAAAGCATCAGAAAAGCAAAAAGAAATAGAGAGAGTCAAAGAGAAACAACAAAAAGAACTGAATAAACAAAAACAAATTGAAAAGGTACATTTTTCATTATTTCTTAATTTTTATTTCTACTTACTGTCTTTTGCAGTTCTGCACTCCAGGATCCACTATCATATTCTTTAGGACACGTTTCTAGAACATTGTGGCATTAATTATCAGCAGCAATTCCTGTGCAGGTTTTGTGTAACTTTGTATAGTCACCTTTCCCAAGAGCTCTTCTGAGGAGATAAATCACATGACATCTGTAGAGGAACACTTAAGAGCAGTGCCTGAAGGAACACCTGTTACAGGCCCTGAGTGATTTCATTTGCCGAGGGGGGTTGGTTACACAGAGATACTTGTTCTGACCTGCTGCACTGTGTGGGTTGTGGGTACAGGTGTGTTAATGTGTTAGCTGTTCTGAGAGTGCTGGCTGATGAAATGTGTCTTGCTTTCCTGTTCCCTCTTCATTTAATCTGCACAGAAAGTTGCCAATGGATAGTATCCAACCATAGTTTATAAACCATGAGAATGGTATATATCCTGTTTCACTTGAAGGTGGCTTTAAAGTTAATACTCATTTTCTGATTTCTTGAATTAGGACTTAGAGGAGCAAAGCCGGTTGATAGCTGCTTCCAGCAGATCGAACCAGAGCAGCGGCGAAGGACAGTTCGTAGTCCTAAGTAGTAGCCAGTCGGAAGACAGCGACTTGGGAGAAGATGGAAAGAAGAAGAGAGAATCTGAAGCCTAAAGTTGCCTACTTAATTCAAATTGGAATCACAGACGTACCTGGTGATACGGCACAAATTCTACAAGAAGTGAAATGTAGGTGGAGGGTCTGTTGTATTATATAAAAGACTTCACGATATGTAGACCCTATAATGCCTTGATTTTTCTTTCTCAATTAAGTGATTTCCATTTTCATGTCAGTATAATTTCCCTTCTGTATTCCAGATGAAGCACGGTGATACCACCATGCTTGTTTATATAAAATCATGTTTTCTCAAGGCTTCTCTGCAGTATGGAAAAAAATGTGGGGTTTTTCCCCCACTTACCACTCTGTGCAATTGACTGCTCTGGAAGCAAAACCCAAAACTCTCATTGGACTGCAGCAGTACACTGAAATTCGTTCTTTACACTGCAGCATGGAGAACACCTTGCTGGAATTAAAAGTAGATGTCCTAATAAGACAGTGCTAAGCTTTACCTAATTTGTTGCATGTAACTGGTCTTCAATTTAGAAAGAAAAATCCTTGTTAACATCAGTGAGATGTGCAATAGTTCTAGACAGAAGGATCTTATTTTCTGTTTCATATTGCACTGGCTGATACGCTCTGGTTTTTTGGTGAATATAATGCTGAAAGACTGCTCTCAACTGGAGAAGAATACTGTCAGACCTAGATAAGAGCTGATGAGACACAGTTGCACTTTGCTGTATGAGGGATGTAGGAAGCATTCCTTATCAAACAAAAGAATAATGTATATATTCTTGTAGCACAAGTGCCATGTTCTTGGTTTTCCCCAGTACAGGTTAAGAAAAGCTGTGCACTTTTGAGTTCACTTTTTACAACACATGCTTAAAGCTGCAGGAACAAAGTGAATCCCATGTTTGAAAATTTTCTAATATGTAAATGCCTTGCCACCAGTACACTACATCCACTGAAAATGAGTTTGAAGCTCTTTAAGTCTTTTTGTGGAATTTGATTTTGCAGACAGAATTTACTAGCTCTGAAGTAAGAGATTATACTAATCCTATATCCTAGAGTCAGTCCCATGATGCATTTTTCAAAGCAGTGTCTGTTTACAGCTTGTAATCTGAACTCAGAGTTCCATACCCTGTGTAATATTTATTTTGTATAGTACTAAATGTGCTTTCACCTTTTGATCCAGAAGAGAAAACTTGTTTGAAGAGAAATATTTATTTTTGCACTAATTACTATAAATACTAAAATCCAGCAGAAGAGAAGATATCTTTTTAGTAGTGGCATGAAAATAACAGGAAATGTAGAAAGAGAAAAATATGCTCATGCTCCTAGTTATAGTGAGTGTTTTACAGTTCACTGCAGGGCATTGCTGTGTTCAGGAATGGAAACAGTTTTCAGAGTATGTCCCCAGCAGGTGCTGACAGTCCAGCCCTTCATAGCTGGAGTAGCTCAACGGTGATGAAGGCAGTGAGGAGTCTCAGGCCCTCTCTGCTAGATGTCTGGAGGTGCGTGGAGAGATCAGCATCCTTGGCTCTCCTCAGGCCCTGGAGCGGCCCTGCATGAGTGAAGGAAGGCAGTGTCCTCCTGCTCTTTAGCTGGAGATGTGAATTTCTGTGCAGAAGTTGACTGCATCTGCTCTGGTCATGGGAGAGAGGGGGCAGCAGTGCCTGCCCTTGCAGTGTCCCGGCAGACCGAGGGTGCTGCCCTGGGGCTGCTACTGCAGCAGGAGGTAGAGCAGCTCTCCACCAGATGTCACAGCCCCCAGCCCAGGAAAGGGCCCAGGCCACCCTGGAGTGGAGTACAGTACCCTGCCTGACCCTGCAGCAGATGGGGAGGCTGAGCAGCAGAGAGCCTCCAGGTTCTCTTCCTGAGTTAGCAACTCCTGCCCAGTACACTGGTCACCTGAGAGCAGCCTGGCCCTTGCAGAAATACCTGGCTCTGCTGCCGTGCTGTCAGGCCGAAGGGCGCTGGGCTAGCGCAGTGTCACGTGGACCACAGATCCGAGGCCTTTTCCTAAGAGTAGCAGTTTTCTTTCAGATATAGTCTTCTAGTCTCAACTCTCATCCTTAAGAGACTGGTTTTATTCTTGCAACAAAAATGTACAGAGGCAGCAAATGCTGTTTTTTCCCCTTTTTGTGCCTAAATCTAGGCTTACTGCTGGTAGTGTGGCAGCCAGTTTGTCTCTGCAAATTGTTCCAGTTCATCTTTCTGCTCTTTGGTTTTACTTTCTGGGATTTCTGGTTTCTATCGAATAATATGACAGCATAGCTCAAGGTTACTGTGTCTTACTGTGTCTTCCTCAAGTACATGCTGAAGATGTAGTTTTGAAACAGCACAGGAATGATATGAATTAAATCACTGAGGTTGTTTCTGAAATAATAGTCCCCCAGCTTGTCTGTATGGAGGAGAGCTAATTAGCAATCTCAGCAAAAAGCATTTCTGATGTGAGGCATTATCCTTATTAAAGAAATACCAGAACATTTAATTACTTTTTTTTTCCCTTCTTGAAGCCATTACTATTTTAGACATAGATTGTAAAGATAAGGAGAAAAAGCGGGCAAAAAGTTGGCAAATGAATTTACTTTCATAAGGGATTTTTCAGATTTAACAATACATGATTACAGTTATTCCATTTGCTTCTCAGGCTTTCCATCTATGCCATTACATGTAATTTTCTAAAACATCAGCATAGGAGCAAAGTGCTTTTCTTTTGTGTTGGATGATTCTCATCTTAACCACTAAAAAAAGGGGAAATGATTTAAGAGAATGGCTAAAGAAAGCAGATTGACATGCATGAGAAAATGAGGGGCTTTTTTGCTTGCTTAGGAGAGTTTCACTGGTGTGAGATAAGCAAAAAGCTATAAACGCATCTGTGAGAGTGAGAAAAGCTGCAGGACCAACTGGCAGGTGAGAAGAGAGGAGGAAGTTGAACTGGAATGGTGCAGTGAGTTAGCAGTGGGCTGAGAATTACTGACTTCTGCTTATTGGGAGGAACACCTGGCTCTGTAATTAGAGCTACCTCAAGGCAAAAGTAGCTTCCAGGTTTTATTTATGCCCTCCTTTCCAAAATAAAAAGACTATTTGCTACCCTTTTCCTCTTAGGTTTAGAACTACTTCACTGGAAAACTTTTTTTTGTAATTTTTTTTTTTTAATTTAAAAAAAATTACAAGTGCTCAGTATTTTCCTTGAGAGTATGACTTTTCATATCCACACCTCATGTTCTTGTGGGAACTACTGCAATAAGACTGCACCACCTGAGCTTTTTATTACTGTAAGTATATTATTATTGGTTAGTTCTCATTCATGTAATTTATCTCTTCCTGTTGCCTTTTACTCAGAGACTCATCTTTCAAGCACTCCTGATGAAGCTGTAGGCTTCATGGGAATTTACTGCTATTTCAGACACTCCTGAAAACTCTTTTTTAATACCTGATGTTAAAGTGACTTTGCATAGGTACTGAATCAACACTTCTGTTCAGGGCTGGCTTTGTGTTGCTAATTGCAGCCTCGGAGTTTGTGCTACATTTCTTCCCTTCATTAAGGGGATGTTGAGTTTGTTACTCTTTGTAGATTACATGCTGCAAACCAAGCAAGTCTTGCTGTTGTTTTAAGCTACATATATTTTTTACCTGTGCTACATACATTCTTTACCTGTGTAATAGCATGAATATAAAAATATATTAAGTGCTCATGGCGTTGTAGATAATACCTAGGACCTCCGCTGTGACAGTAACACGTTACTCCCAGTGTAAACCAGAGGATAGCACATACAGCTTGCCCATATATAACTGGTTATGAGCAGGGACTGTAAACTAATTTGTCAGTCGATTTTCACTTCCTTAATATGTCTGAAATTGCATCAAGACAATTTACTATCTAACAGTACAGTAAAACTTAAGGAATACTTCCCCCACTACGGTGCTTTCAGATTCCATCTTTATATGGGTGTAAACACAGAGCTGAAAATCCTGAAACTGCTGAAGCTGTTGATTAAGATGTAATTTAGGTACATTAATATAAAGAAGCAAATTTTACTGTGGTATGTTTACATACACATTCTGGTTAATTAGTTGCACAGAATTCAGGAGAAGCCAATGGAGAAAACTATGTTACAATATAGTCTCTTGTTATTCCAGAGATAATTCAGTAAAGAACACCTGCCTCTGCTTAGTGACTTTAGATACTGTCTAGTGTAACAGCAAGAGCTGCTATTCTATATTCTTTCTGTGGCTCTAATTTACAAAATTTATTGAAAGTCAGTAAGTCTCCAAGGCTTTTCATTTTAACCAAGCAGTTAGTTAATTTTTTTTTTCCCTGCCACAGTGGTATCTGAGTTGTTGTGACAAGAATCAGTCAGTGTGTCATTGTGAATGCACTTGTATTCCTAATGAAGTTTATATTGCAAGCCAAGGATTTTGTACAATCTTTCAGGTCATTTTTATAAGAGTGGAGTGGTCAAATTTTTCCAATGATGTTCTGGATCGGTCCTGTTCTAGTGAAGTGTAAGTGATTTTTGCAGTGTTTGAGACAGACTCACACATGTTCCCTGAATAGCTGTATTAAAGTCCTCCAGCAGCATAATTGCCTCAACTTTGATTGTTGTGTCTTAATCTTGGAAACATGGATAGTAAACCTATTACACCAGGGCTTCAGTCAGCACTTTGTAGATTAAATAAAAGCTTAACTGTAGTAACTTTCTGGGTGGGGTTTGTACTGATCAAAACCCACCCGTGTTTTCCATAATACTGACTTCCAGGAAGTACCATTATTGGCGACAGTACGCGTTCTCTTCCATGACACAAAGGTGGTACCGTGCAGTTACATCCCTCTGCCCTTAACGTGTCTCTTGGTTCTCTTCACTGTAATCCCATTAGCCTGATGATCTCAGAGGCAGGTAGTTCTTGCAACTCACGTTTGCATCAATCAAAGCCTGAACGGCAGAAGAGTACAATCCTTCCCGTCCTAGCTGTCTGGTGTGCGGGTGTGGGTAGGCAGAGGGCAGTATGGAGCACTGCACAGCTGTGCTTGCGGCGATCAGGCCTGTACAGAGGCAGTCCCAGCACATCAGCATGGGTACTGACACGGATCTTCACGGGCCTCCTTAGTTTACAGTATGACAAACACCGTGTAACAAGTAATGGGTCATAAATACATTATGGTTAAATTTGTATTTTATAAGGTTTATAGATTTTTCTGGGAAAAAGCAGACTTTTGATTTATGTAACTTCTGTGATAAAGATGCATGTATAACTAGAAAGAATCTATGCTTACTTGATAATGAAGGAATAAATTCTACTAATGCCAAGTGTGTTGATGAACTTCTTTTTTTCTCTAAAAACTGGACTGACACCTGCAGCATTTTTAGAAAGAACAGGCATGGGGTGGGTCTGTGTGTACTGTGTAAGGCTTCTGTAACAACAGGTAGTGATCAAAAAGCTTAAGCTCCAACTGTATGAAGACACACTCCAAAAACTACAAGTGTGCCTGTGGATAGCACTATAAGCGGAAAACAGAGACTAGAGAGAGCAACCAAAATACACGATGCAATACCTGAGATGCAACAGCACCTTCTTGTTGAAGCATCAGTATTTCACACTAGCTGCTGTGGTAAACAAAAGTTTCTGTAGCTGTTAATCCCGTGTCACAGATTAGATTAGATGGTGGGATTGCTTTAATCTACTTAGGCTGCTCTTCAGAACTCGAATGCAGCAAAAACTCTTAACTCTGGGCAAGAGAAAGGGAGGTACAAGATTAAAAAAGATCCCTGTCCCTTTCTGGTGATAGTTAAATCCCTGACCTTCACCTAAACCCTCAGGTCACCCCTGCAGTGGAGGCAGTGTTAGGAGTTAGGCCAAGCTTTAACTTAGCTGTAACACAAGGTTTGCAGCCCTACCTTTGACAGTTCCTTAACTTTTCACACTAAGTGTTTAAAACTATTGCTGTAGCTTTCAGATAGTTTATACTGCAAAAGATATGCAGAATGGAACCACCAATACTTACATTGTGGGGTTCTCCCCATTTTCTCCAGGGGGTGAGGGGGATGCATTCCTTAATATACACAGGAGATAAAATCCCGAAAGAGAAAAGCAGCTGTACAGACAGTCTTAGCCACGTCAACATTGCCTTCAAACACAGACTGATGACTATGTACAGTTGAGGCTGCAGGTTCCTCTGAAGCTTCCCTGTGCATAAAGGTCATACTCCTTGTACAGAACATAGTCTTTCAAGCAGTTTGGCAGTGGGAGGAAGGTCATGAAGATGGGACACCGGAGACGCAACCGGCCCATGCATTCCCGTATCTTCAGGCGACAAAGGTGCTTCAGAGGGCGAGGATTTGCTAGAAATGAGAAGGTGTCACTGGTTTTACTAATTATTAGATTTTGTTCAATTTATTCAATACTCTGCTACCTGGAAAACCAAATCTCTCAGGAGTTCCCACCCCAGCCCATATATTCTGTTATATTTATAACCATCAGCAGCTAAATCAACAGATTTTGTTTCTTTCTAGTTGGCTATATGTAGCCTTATCCATATTTAAGGAGTAATGATTTGGGAATGTACATTAACTCCAAAGAATTGGTGCCAGTTCTCTGTCAACCTGAAGTAGCTACTATAAATAGAATTATGAGTCACTGCTACTTAATCTATGTACAAACAAAAAGGGTGTAGTGTTAATCTAGTCTAGAATTAAGTCACTCAAAAATAGCGATTTATTAGATGTGGCCCTTCAGTTTGAAGCAAAGGAAAAGCTTTTCTCCCCTTGAAGAGGGTTGTATTGTCCATAGTGAGATTACAGTTCACAAGTGCTCTATAAATCAGGTACTTACTGTTTATCAATCAGACTTCTGAGAGAAACTTACTGTAAATCCTATACAGACCAATTTTTAAGAGGTCTCTGTCAAAATATAACTTTTCAACTAACAAGTGTCAAGAAAAGCACCAGTTTCAGATAAAGAAAATGAAAACTAAAATACCACCAACAAAAAAGGCCCCCAAGCACCTTGTTTGACATTTGAAATGTAGACATCAGATACTTACTTAAAATCAAATTGATGTCTGGCCAGAGCTCCTGCTCTTTGAGAACTGCTTCTAGCTTCCAGCAGATACTAACGTGATCGACGTAATCTAACATCACTCGTACTACCTTCCCAGAGAGATGCTTCAGCCATGACAAGGTTATCACTTCACAGAACTGATAGAAAGAAAACGTTTAACAGGGTAACATTCAATACTCCTGTAAATTACTCCTGCCTCTGCAGGACTAGAGCAGTTAAGTAACTCGAGTGGAATGCCAGCAAGGACAAGCATTCTGTCAGTCAGGGAGCTTGACAGGTTGCTACAGCCTGCAGGAAGCCTCACTAGTAGAATCTGAAAAGCTGAGAGATGGTATTTTGTACTAGATCCAAACATGAACTTAATGAGCTGTGTATCTTAATGACAACAGAAGCTGGTAGCATAATGCTTAAGATAAGCACCTCCTCTCCCTAAGTTGAATTCAGGCTTGTGTCTCTGTGCTGAAGAGGGCGATGCACCAGCCCAGCACATGCCACATCTCCTTCAGGCTAAGCTGTTAGGGTCAAGTGGACTTCACAAGCTGCAGAACAATGATGCTGATAGGTGTCTCTAGGAACCTCTTTAGGTCGGTCCAGGTTTGTTAATTTTTTGCTCAGTGCTTACTATGACAGTTTGTACTTACAACTGCTTTCCAGCAGCAGTGTTATGATACAAGACAACCCCTGAGCCAGGATGCAAGCCCATGCTGTCACAGCACAGACAAGACTGCCTTAGAGAGCCAATTCTGTGCTGATCATTAGCATATAAATTAGCTGTATTTTCACAGATCAAAAATGTTTATGATAAATTGCTGTCATGAACCAGACCTTGTGGCATCATCTATTTATTTTTAAAGCCTTGTCTATTCCTACTTTTAAGTGTAAACTGTCTTAGAGTTTCAAAACTCCCATTTCTGATGCTGCATTAACTACACTTTCATGCAGTTTTAGGAACGATACTGGTAGTAACAGAACTCCTGAAGCCACCTGACATACTTACCATTGTATCTTTGATAACAGTAGAAGTCCATCCATCAGTCACGTACTGGGAATGTGAACTGTTTCCCTGGGGGCAATCAAAGCAGCGGTGCACATCATACCCATAGTTCATCAGCATTCTTAACATGACCTCGTCTTTCAGAGCGTACTGCAGAGCTGATGGAAAATGTGTTGTATTCACTCTGCAGAAGTAATTGACATTAGCCCCATGTCGGAGCAGCAGATTCATTAACTCATAGTTGCCCATTCTCAAGGCTATTTGAAGACAGTTGATGGGATCCTGGTTTGGCAGGGCTCCAGCATTCAACAGCAACCGTGTTGAAGAGATATCCCCATTGGAAACAGCAAAGTACAACGCTGATTTCCGGTGGTCATCGTAGCCTTTGCGAACTCTTTGATCCAGCATAAAATTGGGATCGAACCCACATTTGAGGAGAAACTCAAGGCACTGAGGATGTGCTCCTGCTGCTGCTGAGTGAACTGGGCTTATCCCACTTTCTTTAATGGCATCAAAATTAGTAACTGGAACTAAATTTTTTAGGGCTCTAAAGAATTAAAAGAAGAAAAAAATTAGAATCTTAAAACTAGTGGTTCACCTAGCTCAATCTTTGAGTTTCTCTGTGTTGCTGGGCTTCAGAATTCATCATGATAATGTATACAATTTCCCAGTCCCAAATCAGTACCGTTGCATGCTATAGCTGCACTGACTTGAACTGCTGCCAATTAAACTGCCAGTCAACAACAGATTCTGACTTTACAACTACCACACATAAAAAGCTATTCTGTTAGAGTATTAGTCATTAACAGCTCCATTCCATGCTAGAAAAATGATTTCACAACAGAAGCTTTTCCTGAATAACACTGTTATTGCTTAAAGCATAGGAATCAGGGAATTCATGTAATAAAATATAACAAGAATACCTATAATGCAGAATTTAATAGATACAACATATTTACGTTTAGCAGAATTTAGTTAAGATATATAAAATACTAAAAGGGGAATAAAGATTCCTCAGATTCTTAACCACAATGCAACATTCCTAGCACTGAAGACCTGTTTCTCAGGTTTTGGTCATGATTTTAGCATAAATATCTATCAGAAACCTTCCTATCTAAAACAGGGATTACCCTTATCCCCTAAGTCAATTTGCTCATTTATTAAGTTTACCTTCCTGTGATGGTGTGCCATTGAGGCACACCCAAAGAGAGTGAGGACAACCCAAGAACCTCAGCATCAGATGGGACAGTGTTACTATTTGAGACAAGTGGGACAATACTACCAGAACTAGTATTTCATCCTAACATGATGAAGATTCTATCCTGACCAGTTCTTTTTATCCTGACATTCAGACACAGAAAATACATATTTACATGGTCAAATTACAGAGTTGCTGCTGCTTTAATAAGGTAGAATTAGTAAAATTAGAATTTCTGGTCTCACGATTGCTTGATTTTTAAGTAAATTAACTCACAGAAAGTGTCCTCTATATGCAGCTCTGTGGATTGGCAAATGACCTGAGTGCTTTGGTACATTGGCATCAGCCCCATATTCTAGTAAGAGAGTCAGAGAATCTGGATTTCCTCCTCCTGCTGCTTCAAATAACACAGAAGCACAATCCATTGCCTGTGAAAGAACATCTGCACCTGGAGAGAAGCATCAAGGATTTTCACAGTAGTCACTGTAAATATCCAGCAGTAATTAGTATCTCCAAACCTTCAGTGCTATGGTATTGCAGGTAGTGCTTTACACCAAATAACACCACAATGGATGTAAACTTTCATGGTGGCTCCTTGGTCCTGAGACTGGGAAGGTCCAAATTGCTTTGAACGCAATCACACAGTAAGACTTGATGCTAGAACTGGGCAAGCAAGTGGTTTAGTTCTTATTCATACAATTAACTGTTTTGTTGTTTTTTTTTTGCTTACACACAATGAATCTCAGTTGTTCTACTTTACAAAGGCCAGGCAGATTGAACTGTAAATCTGAGAGAACCTAGTATCAAAACAGTTCATACGATTCAGTTCCAGCACTGCTGAGCCATCGTATAAAATTCCCCTCTATAAATGTCTTGTCAGGACTTCCCTATATCGACCTGTTTACATGAGAAAAAATACTGCATTTAGAAATAATTACAACTACTGACTAATATCAACACAGTATTTGAATATTCTGAAAATATAGTCTTTATGATACCTTTATTTAACTACCTCACAACAGTCCTCTTGGTGAAGATAACATTTTCTTTAGTAAGGGAAGTTATTTCTGATGCTGTTTCTGAAGACATATCTTACAATAACTAGTTTTAACCCAATCACTAATAAAAATGTGTGTAAACAGGCTACCTACTTTAGAGGGAATACATGTGTGTGCATGTGTCTTAAAGAATTCAAGACACTGTGAATACTTTAAACAGACCTCAACTCACAAGATTTGAGAGTCAAGTGCTCAAAATAAATCAAGATGCCAAAAAATGTAAACAAATTATCCCTTGTAACATGCCAGGTTTTCTTGTTGCTTTGCAAAGTACTCACTGGTTAACAGTACAGTTTGCTACAAGTAAGTAACCTCTAAAATATGTTTCAGGTATGTTTGAATCTATTAACCCTACAGGCTATATACTTGGTAACATGGTAACGGGTCCTGTCCTTTCACTTCAGTAATGCAGTTTCACTGGCTACTGAGCCAAGAACAATTTTCTTCCCCTCTGCATTTAGAAATATTTTTCTCTGTTAGAAACAGGATTCCATTTGGGCTTTTAACATTTCAGTACTAACATGAGTTACACTTTCTACTCACTTGAATACTACCACTGACCCACTCCAATGTTCAATCATCCTCATAGTAAAAGTGTTTTCTTCAGTTCAGATGGAATTTGCAAGGTTCCAGTTGGAGCTCATTACCTTGGCACCACTGAGATATATCTGGCCCTGTCTTCTACATACCATCCCATCAGATATTTAGAACACTGGCAAGATAGACCCCCACTCCAAGCCTTCTCTTCCCGTAACATCCTACAGAACAAAATCTCACCTTTCTGCAGTAAGAGCTCCATAATTTCTGTATGTCCAATCTGTGCAGCCAGTGCTAGAGGTGTGAGGCCATAGCCACTGCGAGGGTCAGGATCTGCTCCAGAATGAAGGAGAAGCTTCACCAGATCCTTCCTGCCTCGTCTGGCTGCCTCATGTAAAGCAGTTCTCTTGTGGACACACTGCAAATTCACCTTTGCGCCAGAATTCAGCAACAGGGAGGCAATCTCGTAGGAACCATGTTTAATTGCTGTAAGACATCGAGCAAAGCATCAGCCAGAATGCTATTTGGTACTTGAGCTGTTCCTGGTAGTGCTATTTATTCACTGAGAAATGTCACACTACACTGAAAGGTTTAACTGACACCAAGTTGTTTTTGATTTCAGGGTAACATTAAGTATACAAATAAATAATTTAACGGTAATCTCTCTTCCTCTCTATAATTCCCTGTTGTGTTTCGTAATGCAACAGAACACACCACTCCTTGCCACTAGATGGAGATGGTATACAGGGACTTGGCGCTGGCCTTGCTCAGGGAGCTCTAATCAGCAGCTACCATACCATGGAACGGTTTAAAACGACTGTGTCATATGCTGCCTTAGCTTATTAAGCCTGATCTGTTAAGTCAGTAAGGATCTTAACAGGGTAATTTGCATTGGCTCCAGTGAATGGAATGAACAGGCAACACCTTTCCCTCCTCCTCTCTTTGATCTTCCAGGCTGTGAGGGGCAGAACAGAGCGCCCTTCACTGAGACAGATTAGGCAGAGCTGCTTGAAATGTGTCAGAGCTGCTTGAAATACCACTAACAGCATGCTGAGCCCGTGATGTCCTATCATCTGTAACCTATATGGCTGCTTTAGATAAACCCCATACATCCCCTTCTTGGGGATGGTGCATTTTAATGTAGTGCTTTATAAAAGCATCTAGGAATTATCTGGAACTTTTCTAAGCAGATATCATCTAAGACAGATAGGAACAGACACATTCAATACTGAGATTAAGGTACTGACCTACAACTAAAGGAGAATCTCCTTCTTCGTTCTTCACATTGGGATTGCAGCCACTGAGCAGAAGAAAACGGACATTGTCTACAATGCCATTTCCCACTGCCACCAGGAGAGGTGTTTCTCCTTTCAGAGCTGTCTGGTCCCAGGCAATGGCAGGGGAGGCTGAAGTACAGAAAACCAGAACTCATTTGAAGCTGGATCATTCAAAGTTGGGTTTGTAAAACAGTTTGCTGGAAAACCAGAAGGACTCTGTACCTTTTAAAGTTATTTCAAGGATGTTTTTATTTAGCTGTGCTGCAGCTTCATGCACAGGAAGCCAGCCTTGCTGATCTGCTTCTTCAAAAGCAGAACTGTGCCTCACCAGCTTCATCAAGGCCTCTTCTTGGCCTGTGACATTTTAAGACAGACATCACTCATCATGCAACAAAATTCAGGCAACCAATATACCAAGTGTCTTCTATCCCACCAGTGTATCTAGAATAAGTAACTTGCTTTATTAAAGATTTTTTTTTTCTCCAGAGCAGTTTACATTAATGGAACAATGAATGATTGACATTGATTCCCAAAGAATTTGGAATTATACTATTATAAGTATTTTTTTTCAATGTATGGCTACAATATTTCTAGTACAATACTCTCATGAGCAGTAATGAATGGAAGTTCAGTGTATAAACAGGTGTCCTATAGAAACTGTAGGAAAAAAGAAAAATAAAGCTGATTTAACAGGGATAAGACCTATCTGGTCTTCCCTGCTTTTACTAACAATCATAATGGCTCTTTAATCAACACAAGTGATTACATTTTCAATTTTATACCTCATCAAGAAATAGCAAAACTTTCTTGGCTGGAAAGGATGTTTAAGTAGAGGCCTGGTTTCTGCTCTTGTTTTTTACCTCATCATTCCTAGGAGAAGGCAGTCTGACCTGCTAGTTACAACTACAGGGTGAGGAGACCAACTACTCTTGATTCCCACTAAATTATCCCTGTAAGTAGTGTGAATAGGTAAGTACTGAACTGAATGTTTCCCACTGATGAACACCTGTACAAACAACTGTACTACTTATGCTCTTTGTTATCTCTGTGACTCAGTATATAAATTGATTATACCACAAAAAAATAGACATTTCTGAAGAGCCGACTAAGAGCATCTCATACTGGAATAGAATAATGTTTGACCATTATGAAACAATTCTGGAACACTCTTTGGGCAGAGAAAGGATTTGACCTTGCCATCCTGTGGCTTATTTTACAAGAAAGGCCTGGCTTTTTTCCCTAATTCCAGGAGATTTACTCCTGGCACTGGAATCTCTGAGAGGAGTGACATGGATCCCCTCCCATTACCGTGTTCCTATCTTGTATGTTAGCTTTTGGGTGTCCTGTTTTCCACTGCCTTACTCCTCCCAAGACTACATAAAAACCCCTGCCCTTAAATCAGGTGATCAAACACCTAAGATGTAGCATTGCTCAACAATGCAATACTCAAGTGATTCCTAGGGGTACAGACTCAGTACAGTGTATTTGTACTTAACTGCCCGAATTGCTGCAATTATCTGTCCATGTTCTTTGCTTGCAGTATACTGGAAACTGGACAAAGAGAACAAAAAACAAGTGAAAAAAGAAATCTGAAGTTCATGATATAATTATACCTTAATTTAAATGCTCAAGGATAGACTACATGTTATGACTTCTCTAAGCTACTTAGGTTTTGTCAGGGTTTAACACATTAAAACACCTTTTTTGTTGGTCTTGCTGGTCCAGTGTAAATACTGGATTATTCCCCCAAAGGTTAGCTATTAAATACTAAAATGAGGGAAAGCTACCATACCAACCTATTTTTACATCACATACTTCATAAAGCCTTGCACTCATTTAGATATTGATGCAAAAAATCACCTGAAAGTGTCATACATTCCATGTTTTTGAGAACAAATGAACTACCAGTGGTTGTCAGTATCCATGACACAATGTCAGAGCAATACAGCATGCAGAGTCACAAAGGAAAATAAGATTACCACATGCTTATAGCAATAGCAAGAAAAGATCCAAAAGAGAAGTAGTAACTTATTACCTTTCATCTTCTGTTGCACTGCCATTTTCAATTTTATACCTATCTTGTAAGCTTTCCTGAATAGCTTGTTGGGTAGGGATTTCATCATCAGAATCCTCATCAAACATATATATCGAATTATTCATGGCAAATCAGCACAACCTGGACCAGCTCACGAAGGAAACGCTGCTTTTTAACTGGAAGCTCTGGGTTAAATCTAGAGCGACAGAAATAGTAATCACTGTTTACGTATGAAGAGAAATTAAACACAGTTTAAAATAAAAGAATCAGAACTTCTCAATGTCAAGCTCCAGCCTTCTCCCAAGTATTTAAGTTTGCTCTGCAAAGAGTTGTTTAGAACAGAGTAAAGCTTTTCTATTCCAATAGTGTGTGCTAGCTTTTATCTCTGTTCCACTCACTGAACCTACAGAATAACTACTTGTTCTGGCATTACTTCTTAGAAAGCAACATAAATTAGGAAAATGTAGTTTTCAGATAAGTAGTCATTCCCTTTTAAGTCTTTTAGACATTCTAATATCATTGCAATTGTGCTCTGATGTTTCCTTGGCAGGAAAACAGATGTGCAGTAAGATTTGAGATGTTTTTTCTATTTGTTTGCAGACAAACAAACAGCCTGGAAAGAAAAGGCAAGTGAAGGACTGAAATTTTTTTAAGAATAGCTTTTGTCCAAACAGTTTCAGTAAAGATATCATTAGGGCCATATCCTGCAGCCAGGGAAGTACTGTAGATTTGTGCCATTCTATACATCAGCCTTCCAACTGAAACAACATTGAACTTCATGCTTTTATAAAGGCCAACTTTACCACCTTATGTACATAATGTACAGCCACTTGGAACAGATCAACTTAAAATTCTGCTCTTTTAATCAATGATTTTCTGGGTTTTCTCCTAATATTTATAAAAGATATACATAAAATACTGCAACAGTATATATGCAAATACAGACAGAAATAAAACATGTTGTTGTAAACACAATGGAATTAGTAGAAAGAAAACCACTTAAGAACAGCATTAGTTTAAAAAAAAATTAAAATGCCAAATTGAAAGGATTCAATTAAAAATATTTTTACACTTTTAAGACTGTAATAAAAACAACGGAGCATAGAAATAAACCCCATTGAAACTATTTGTCAATGCTAAAAGTTAAAATTTAAGAAGAAATGAAAAAATATTAAAAATCAAATCAAGCTTGTGTGTAGATATACACTGTTACATGCATAAGCAGTCACACTGTTCCTCTGTATATTCAGCTACATGCTCTTATAGACTGAAATCACAAATTCTCTGCAGGGACAAACCTCTCATCTGTCTTACCTTACCAAAACATCCTTTTCTGCCCTTCAAAAGAGTTCACCTGAAAAAAAAAAAAAACCAACCAAAAATACAGCCCAAAGGAAAATAAAATGAGCAGGTAAATCTGAAAGCAAATTAAGTGAATTAGCACTTACATGCCACTTACAAAGTTTGGAATTATTCTAGAAACATCTTATAGTTGAGCAGCAGCAATTCATAGCAAACCTGCATCATTTAATTTGTTACCTGATCCACCTAATGTCTTATTGCAAGGCCTTATTCTGTAATTGCACATGTAGCAAAAAAGACATTCATTAACAAAATATACAGTCAAAGAATGGTTAGTATTCCATTCCCTATATTACAAGCACCTAAATATATTAAATCAAGGCTATTTCTTTTTGTGGAAAGACTACAACTTTTCTAATAATTGAGAAAATATACTGGTTTTCCTCACCTTCTGAAAGAGGGAAGACCTTACACCTTGAAGAAGCGATTATTAAGTCCAAAGTGTTATTTTCAGGATTGAAAATGATCTCAGTAGAGCCTATGTCCATTAATAGCTCACTAAAAATACCCGATCATAAGATACTCTGGGACTTTCTCCATGTTTCTTTCATATAAGTTAGTTATGTTTAGTATGACCTGCCAAAAGGTGTCAGCAAAAGAAGGAATTAAAAGTCCAGTTTCTATGTAAAAATACTCAAGTGAATTTTTTTGGAATAAGAATTTGAGAACCATAAGCAGTAACTTACATTATGGAAAAAAAATTCTTTATGCTTTCCTAAGAGAGTACATTGAAAACACCATTAAGGTGCTTACTTAAAAGTGTAAGACAGCATAACAATAAAACAAAAAACCCAAACCAATAAAATAAACATAAACAAGCAAATAAAATCAAACAAGAACTCTCTCTGCCTACTCACAGTTCACATATTAATATAAATAGAAAGTGAAACAAAAGATAACCATAAGAGTCTTTAAAGGAGTTTCAGAGTGACCTATGCTAAAAACCTATGTTGGTGTAACACAGTAAGTGGGGAAATGAAGGACACGGAGTCCTAGTTATACTAGTGACAGGAAGATGGAGCAAGGTTTCTATGTGCTTAATCTACTCGTACTGTGTTTTACGGAAGGATCCTTACAAGGGAATGATGATGGCTGCATCTGAATACAAGGCAAAAATAGCTCTTTGCTAGAGGAGATCTAGGAAGAAAGCTTGAGCATGTTTCATTTTTTTAAAAGAAAACAAAAGTGCACAGTCAGTGAAGGAATTGAAACTCAGCTGCCCCTCTGGAGCAACAGGGAAACGTGGCTAGGGAAACACGGCACGTTACCACAGGTGGTCATAAGACAGTGTTGGGGCCTGAGCAGCTTTGCCTGAGATATACTTGGTGTGGGCAGTCAGGCAGCAGTAACCAAGGTCAGTAAACGAGGGAAGTTGCTGATGTGGCAACTAAGTTGGGGAAGTTCCAAGAAAGGAGGATACCTGTCTGAATAGGGGTGTAGCTATAGAAGACAGGTAGCCAATCAGCTTAGCTTGTGATGCGTGTGTGGTGCGTGTACGGAAATGGTTTCCTATGTAATGTCACGGAGTTTGCTAATAAAGTGGAATGATTCTGCATCATATCGATGTGTCTGGTCATTCTCGGCCCACATGGGACTAAAAGACCCCGGCAGTACAGTTGTTTATTCTTCACAGAAAATATTTATTTGAAAAGAAATAAACCTTACAGCAATCAGGATATTTGAATTAAATTCTGAAATCATGAATTTTCTGAGAAAGCACAGCATCAGAAGTACCTACCATAGATGGTTAAACAATTTGTCATACTGCAGTCTTCACTGTTGCTATGACAGAACACAGGATATATATAAACCCAGACTTAAATCCCAAAACTTACTACCTACTAGACTTCAGCACTCTTAATGCTTCAAGTTCGTTAACTCTAATGTTTCTCTCAGAAAATGCTACTTGAATTTGCCATTAAGATATATTTTGAGATACTCGAGTAATGCATAAAATTGATGTTGACACATTAATATTACCAAAGGCTAAAATCCTAGTTCTATCTTTTACATACTGTAAGGATGCTAATAATAGTACACAATTAAGACAAAATATTTAGGATCAGAAAATATTTGCATGCCCTCTTTTAAAATAAAAAATCCAGATGTTTCTTTTTCACAGTATGTTCTACTTCCTCTGTAAGCACAGGATCTGAACTGTCCAAACCTAGTCATCCAGCTGGCAGAGCAATGCAACACCCCGCTTGATCCAGTGTTGGACTGGTTTATCTGTGTTCAGCATCAAGGCAATGACAAAGTTAGTAGAATGTCCGGTGGTAGATAAGACTCCTTTACGCTCACTTGTCTTGTAGAGTGGACAAACATATTTTTTAGATTTCTTTATATCCGATTTTGCAGCTTAAAAAAAAAAATTATCCATCAGGTCTATTGATAATTGACATAATCTACACAGAAATATTAAGCATTTACAATAACATCCTCAAAGATAATAAAAACACAGAATAGTTTTGTGAGTAACATAGTAAAATTATCTGGAGTTTTTGTATGTTTTCTTGCATCATTTGTTTTAGTTTTTAACTCAATTCATTTAACTACCATTTCTTTTCAGGACTCAATTCCTCTCTGTGTGTCTACCAACTTTGTAATCCCTCAAGAGCACATTAAATCTGAAGAGTGAAAGCATAGTTTACACATGAGTTTTTAACAGCTCCATAGGAACTCTGGACCAGCAGCCACAGAATCTAACTGCACTTCAAGTCACCTGAGGTCCAAGGACACAACTCTGCAGGAACTCTTTGTATGCCTAGACTGCTCACGTGCAACTTGTGCGCTGTCTGAAGTCACACACGTCTGAACAGATTCATACAACCTCAAGCACAGGCAGAAAAGGGGAAACCCTCTGCAACTGCCAATAACACTTAGGTTTGAACAACTGCAGTACAAAGTCCTGCTTAAGTGAATAAATAAAAACAGGGATTTACTGTTCCTGATCAAAGAAAACAAGAGATATGGAAAATAGCATAGGAGGTAAAAATCACCTGAGCAAACCTTGCTAAATCGTGTGAGGTAAAACACTGAGAGTCTAAGTCAATGGTAAGTTCTCCTTGAGTTGAGGGAATTGAAATACCAAGTGCTTTCCTATTCAAATAGATCAGGTAGCATCTAAACATATTTATTAAAAGATTCATTTAACTAGTCCTTTTGTCAGATAAATAATTATAAAAATGGGGCAGAGGGAGGCCTGTTGCTCAGATGAGGTGAGAGTGAGTCGAGCTAGCAGGCCTGATTTTTCATGTGTAATTCACAGGTCAGATGTACACAGGGGTACTTTTTGGTGAGGGTAGGAGCATTGATCTTATGTAAGAAAGGAATTCACAGTTCTGATTTCTTGCTGTATAGCTCACACTTCAGAGAAATTATACTTACTTGGCTTTATCCATATGATTGGCATGGTATCAAAGAGCAATTTGGGATACTGCTCAGCTAACATTCCCCTGGTGAGAGAAAACAACAAAGTAATTATTTGTGGCATGATGTTAAACCAAAGAGGGTTTTGGCATCTGTTTTTCAGCTGTTGCTTGACTGTGTTAGTCCTTTTTTTTAGTTCCTGCATGAAAAATATTTTATTTGGTGTGTTATTTGAACAATATGACAAGTATCACTTAAAATATTTAAACAATCTTGTTTGAGCACCTAAGAAATGTTTCCAGAACCATAGTGAAACACTTTGTTACTGACTTGTTCCTGTCCCAGCGAGCTCCATCTAAAAATAATCCATGGATATAAACACCATCTTCTGGTGCAGTATCAGCAGTACCCTGAGGCATAACCTACAAGAAATAAGTGTTCCATGTTATTAATATTTCATAACAGTTTGCTTTTTGAGGCATTATGTCAATAGCCAATTTTCAAAATATCAATCCAGAATTGAAATAACATCGTAATCCCTTCCTTTCAATACTACTATTAAACAAAACTAAAAAGATTACAGATTTCTGTGGGTTTGTTACTTACCCTTACTGTAGGTTATAAAACGAGGCTTTAATCACACAGACAAATTTTACTCTATAGGCTGTTTTCTTGGGTGAACATCCAGGTACAATGATAGAACTGGAGTTATTATACCTCTTTTACAGATGTTATTTAACATGCCTAACTTAGCAAAGAATTAAACATGTGTCTTCAAATTGCAGCAAGTTAGATGCAAAAGTAACCTTAGAAGCAGAACTTGCTATATCTCAGTGCAACATGAGGACTCATATTAATAAAAATATGCATTTATAATTTATCTCTACCTGAAAATCATATCCCAGAAGGTCAATAGGGATCCTGTGCTTCCTAGCATAGTTCTGCATAGCTCCAGTTAAGAAAGCTTGAGTAAAATAGAATCCTGAGAGCCAAAAAACCGTAGGCTTCCCAAATTCATACCAATCCTGGAAAAAGGAAGACAACACATTCAGTAACCAGAAAGAAAGGCAATTCCCATGTTGTTTGACCATCTTCTACGTAGCAGTACTCAGAAAATGTAAGTAAAGTCTATCATGCCTCTCCCAACACCCTAAATATGTGTTGGGAGAAAAAGTAGATGAAACAATTGGTGGTACTACCTCTTGTTACATTACCTGTAAAAATTTCACCCTCTGTAGAAAATCTAGAATATAGCTCCCTAATGGCTTCAGACTTGGGTACGAACATCTCGCCCAACTCTCAGGAACTTTGCCAATAAGCAGACTGCCACACAGAGCCTCCAGTTCAGCATCCATAACAACCAGTCCTTTAATGGCTTTTTTCAGGTTAATCAGAGTATTACGAATAGTTTGGATTAATCTGGAATTAAAAAATAAAATTTTCACACATTCTGCATGACACCCTCACTGGGAAAAATTATGGAATATGGATGGATTATGGAACCATCTGTAGAAGACGTGTAGCTGCTGCATAGCTGAGCAATTAGCCACATCTCTAAGGTGCATTTGTGATGATTTATTTAAGACTAGGAACAGTTTAATAAATTATTTTATTATCTTTGATATACTCTGTATTGTTTGGTAAGAGGATAATTTGGAACTCCAACTGTACACACCGTATACTTGATGAAGGAAAAAGGTTTAGATTAACAAAAGAGGTGTGCAGGATCTGCATCCAAGGAAAACTTGGAAATTGAAGCACAGAGAGACAATGAAGAAATAAGCAGAAAATTTTCCATGAAGAAAAAGGTTTCATAAGCTACAATTTTGCATGTATTACAGTTTCTAACCCCTTTACCCTACAGATCAGAAATAAAATATAATAGAAGATAAAAATAGCGGAAGAGAAAGTGAAGTTAAAACACATATATCCTATGTTCTGCCTTCCCACATGGAGTCCTGGTGCTTGGTATGCAAATATCACTGCAGACAACTCAGGAGGGGACAAAATAATATTTCACACAACATTAGCTTTACAGTGTATGATTCACAGGAAAAGTTTTTCTGTGAATGGAATTATTTTCCTATTTATTAAATGTACTTTTAATAAAATATGACACACTTACATGTTAAATCTTCCCATTTCTTGCACCAATACAGTGTTCATACTTTCTTCATAGCTCACAGGGTATTTAGTTAGGCAACCTTCAATGTCAAAATCATTTGGAAGCTGTAAATGACAACATATGTGGGAATCATTCTATATATTATGCATCATTATTGTATCATCAATATTATGCATCAATACATTTAAAGTATGCAGATACAAAAATGTGCAGAGTAATGGATACTATTAAACTCTCTCATTAATATCTTATCGACTCAGTATTTAGTATTTTAATTTAAATAAAAATTATGGGAATTTTTAAATTAATGTTTGTCCTTTAGAAACTATCCAGACCTTTTTCATACCATGAAGTTTTATGAATACATTTCAGATTTGTTAATTTAAAACTTGTTCACATTAATGAATAAACTGCTCTTCTAAATTGTGGGGTTTTTTCCTGTTTTCTGTCTCTGTCTCCTACCTATTTAATAAAACTTCTTTCAGCAGAAGTATAGCCATGGTCTGCACAATCACACAAGTTCTCACTTTTATGCTGCATTAAATTCCTCTCAGGAGGTTTTTCCTCCAACATAATAATCAATTTGTCACTGAAGATTCTAGTAAAAAAATTTTCTGATTTTTTAAAAGGTAAGCCGGAGTCATTGGTATAATACAGTACCTTGCTGAGAATATCATCTGCAATTTCATAAAGAGTGCAGTCACCACCTCCAGAAGTTCCCTGAGTGCCTCCTCCTTGTGTTAAAAGCAAAGTCTCAAAGAGTATCTTTGTTTGCTGAAGATCTTTTGAAATACCCACATTTTCATGCAAACCAAATACCTCTGGCTGCTGACTGAAGGGAAGACTCTAGGACACAATAAACAATAAATACCCGCATGAGATAAAGCAGCATGCTTGGAATCAGATCCAAGGCTTCTTTAAGTGAGTGAAAACCTACTACTGACTACAGTTGAAGGTGGATCAGGAGCTCAGTGGTATGTATGTGCAAGACAATAAGTATTACCAGTGACAGAGCCATCACCTCACTTTCACAAAGCAATTTCCAAGGAAATCTTGATTATCTACATTACATCCTCCTATCTACTTCCTGATACCTTCTCCCTCTCAGAAACATTCTAAATGGTGGCAAGGATCATTCAAGGATGTTAGGCAACAAGCCAAGCACACAGTTTAATGTGCTGCAAAACTACCTTTTTAACACACACTAAGCTATGACTGAAGCCTTTAAGGGTTACTTTATTGTGGCATCATTATAACAGTTCAAAATCTTGATGCTGCTTTTTACCTTAATAAAGTCAATATAGTCCTCATATGTGCCTTTTGGTGGAGCATAATAGCTGCCACTGGGAGAAAAAGTGTAGTGACGATTTTCAATTGTATCTGGATTGTAGATGTCATCCAGCATTGTCAGCAGCAAACGTCTGTCCCAGTCATCTGTCACTCGACCTCCATAGTTGCACTCACCAGTTAGGTAAGATATAGCTTCAAAAGGAACGTGGCTATATTCATTTATGAACAACTGAAAGAGAAGATTTCAGTAATTATTAAAATATCTGCAAAACAACAGTATGACCTACAGACTAAAGGGTTGGAAGCTATAGTGAATGCAAAACTGCAGTTTATTGAGTTTTCTCCATTAGTGTCAGAAATTCAAATTCTGAAATCTTTTTAAGTAAAAATTACTGTTTAAAATAAAAATTAGTAGTAAAAGCCTCTTATGAATATATAAATTAGTAAATTCTAATCATTCTTGGATTATTTGCAAGTGGATAGTTTCTCCAGACTAAAATTTCTAGATGGCCATTTTTCCGTGTCATAAAGAAATTGTGAACCGCATGTATTTTTTCAAAACTCTCTGATCTCTTTCACTAACTTCATGATAACTTGTCCAACTGCTCCACCTCAGCTTCAGTAATTCACAGTTTTAGCTCTCCTACCTTTTCCACACAGGGCCTGCAGGAGACTCAAAGTCAAATAGTGTTCAACATTTCATTTTAGAGAATAGTCTGAGGTTCTGTTTAACTAGCAGCATGTATGTAAAAAAACCCAATAAATTCCTCCTATTAACTAAAAAAAACAGTGACTGTCACTGGCATGGTGTTACTTAAAGCACAGTGAGATTTTATATATGATAATTTTAATGCTATATACACACATATAGTCAAATTCCATATGTCTGAATGAATCTAAACCTCATTAAGATCAATTCTTGACTTTATTTAATTTTTAATATTGAAAAACTTTATAATACAACTGAAATTCCTTGCGTTTGCAGTTGAAGTCATGAAAATCTATGAACATTACATGTAACTTAAGCATATTGCTCTTCTGACTGTCAGCTGTGTTTTGCAAGATCCTAGTTAAAGGCAGCAATAGGTGATTTTACCTGCAGCTGTCTGATACTGATTTGCAAGTCTGATTCATTAAATCCATAGGGTATATTCCAACCAAGGGGCCCAAATTTTCTTCTCTCTTGAACAAGAGCATGGAAAAAACAAACTCCAAAGAGCAGCTTCTCCCATACCTTTGAGAAAAACAAACCCAAAAAGTATTATTAACTTGCTTGTATTCTCATGCTAGCCTGTAACTTGTAGAACACTCCGTTCAATCACCATGCTCCATCTAGGGCACAGGCAACTCTCAGTTACACTGTGGTTATTTGGTTTGAGAACGAACACGCACGTAGTCACCACACACATAAGCACATTTAGCTAGTTCCTCAAGTACCACTACACAAGTTTTTTCTCTTCTTCCAAGTAAAGAACAGCTGAGACTTCATAAGAACTCATATACCACACAAAATTTATTTTTAAGGCTTGTCAGACAAAAATAAATTACAGATGTATTGTTTTACATAAGTCCTTAGATGCAGCCTATAAATAGCCATGTATACTGATGATCATACCATACCATCTCTGATTAATCCCACCTTCATGGTAATGCTCAGGTAAGCAGTTCATCACTTACCAGCAAGACATATAAGCACTGGAGTATTGCTCCCTGGAAGCAAGAAGAGATCTTCTTGGTGCTTACCACCATCTCAACAACGATACATATGCCCGAATGTTCAGAGTTTGTGTACATTGTGTAACACATATGTAATTTAATGAAGCCTAGGACAGCATTTTAAATATTGCCACGTGAAACTACCAGGCACATTAATTCTCAACTAATCATTTGTATCGTTGCAAAAGCTAAACTCACAACCATAGTAAAACTTGTGGCTTATTGTATTCACTGGACAGAAATCAGTACATATGTGGATTATAAAACAACCCAAGAAAACTGTCCAAGAGACAGGCACGTTACCAGTTCCTTTTCAGGGCACCCAGAGAAGAACACAGGGTCAGAAATGGGATCAGAAAGAAACGACTGCAGTAGGTTTAATCGGAGACCAGTGGGAGGTTCATTTGTCATCTTCACTCCATTCTGCAGAATGGTTACTGGAAACTAAAAATAGAAAATAGCAAAACTGGACTCAGAAAGTGCGGAATAGGTGTTATATTGTTATAACAATATATTATTACTGTCTATTATATAAACAGTTTTCTCTAAGAAAATATATTTTAAACATTTAAAAAAATTCTCAAAGGCATCAAGAAAGTAAGACAAATCAGAATTAATTTCTTAGTATTCAACACTATATAAATAAAATGCAAAATTAACCTCAGTGTCAGCAAAATACTTTGTAATTATATATATGCTGACAAAAAGCAGTTCCATTCACCAGTACACAAAACATCCCACATTACAGTATCAAAATAGTACAAAGGAAGCTTGATATAACTATCTTTAGGATTATTTTAAAATATCCTTTCTTCATTAAACTTTCTATTCAACAGCCTCATTGTACATCAGAAAGGTTTTGTATTTTCAGCTCATTTGGGGATGTTATCAACTTTTTCTTTCCCCAAATACGGAATGTTTGGCTATACATGTACCTTTGGTGACGGATAACTCGTAAGCCAAAGTCTGAAGTCTGGATGACATTTTTCACTGTGAAAGTCTTCACATATCTTCTCCAGTGTCGGCATCCATGAGAAAGCTAAATGACAATTTTGCAAACAAACCCAGGTGCCTTCTTCCATTCCTTTCTGAATCATTTTTGTAGCTATAGGTCCTTGTCCTTGTCCTAATGAGATGGACTGAAACTTATTTCCAATCATCTCTCTGTCTTTTGCAAATTTCATGAGACCTTGAACAGAAAGCATAAGATTTTAGCATTTCTTGATTAAAAATAAGTTCTATCAGGAAAAAAAAAAAAATGTTCAGTACTATTGTTTAAAAATGTACATATAATAAAATGGCATAACTTTAATGTAGAGTGTAGAATTTATTCAGTTTAAAATACCATTCCCAGTTTTAGAGAGCACAGAATTTTACCAGTGTGACACGATGTGCTCAAACCTACTTGCACAAACAACAGAATACTGAAATTGTGTATTGAAAGGGAAATTCAAGCCCCCAATCTGGAAAGCCTATGTTTTAGTTTTCTCTTTCTGTGTATACTTACTGGACATGGGATCTGCTCCTGGAGATAGCACAAATATTAAAGGGATTGTAGAACTTGAATCTAAATAACTTTTTGTTAGATCAAAAGGTGGTGGTTCTACAAATTTCTTCCCCAGCTTACCAGTTACAAACGTTGTTATAGCTGGACCAATCTGATAAAACATAACATTAAAATAAATTAAACATAACTGCACATACAACAGCATCTTTCATGTGCCATATAGCAATGAAATGCCTGAGCCTAGACACCTCTGCTTTGAGGACAGCCTTGCAGAATGCTTCAGAAACAAAGGTTTCACCTCTTGTTGACAACCTTTTTTTTTTATTTCTTAGAAGTTGAATATTAATGCTTTAGAAAATAAAAAATAACACACCTCATGTAAACAATACTAAATTGCAGTAAGACTTTAAATCAGACTTTATCTAATGTGGAAGACCAGCACTTTGCACTTTAGTAAATATTAAGGTAGTTATTTTTACTTGTTACATCATTAAGGCACAATTGCAATATGTACTTTAAATCCTAACAGCCCTTGTTCTTCAAGTACATATGATGTGATTTGCTAAGTGTACCAAAGGCAGAATGTGGTAAAAGTTCACCTTGACTATTCACATAAGCAAATTTGATCTCTGTCCTGGAACCCTTTGTATGCAAGCACATGGTACTGGATACTCAGTGTTTAGGTAAATATGAACAAGCTCTTGAAGAAAACTAGAGCAATGAGTGTGATTTGAAAGATGCATTAAGTCACATCGATAAAATCAGCTGATGCCTGTGGTGTTTGTATTGCTCAACTGAAAAGTAAGGATGGCACGTTATTTTCTTAATAAAATGTGATGAAAAACAAACTAGTTTACCAAACAGTGCAAGCTATGCTACAAGACATGGATAGCCTAACAAACACTTGGTAACAGATCATTTTACCTTGTCTGGTCGTAAGCAACGAAGAATTATCATCTTTTGTAATTCATTTAATGAATTATTGAACTGTTCTGGTAATGGAAAGCTCTGTGGCTCCTTGCTGTCATAAAATTTTTGCCATTCACTTATATTTTCAGAGATGTGACTCCTAGAGAAAAAATACCCAAACCACCCCACGCTTAGAATTACTGTAAATACTTGGAATCTGCTTTGTTGTTGATCAAAAGCTAATTACACTGTACTGTTACAGAAGCCATTTTACATCTACACTGGCAAATAATCCCATGGCTGAGCTTCTCCATGCTGAAGAGTGAAAAAATCTTTTTCCACCATACTACTGCAAATGTACAAGACCCCACCTGAAAGGTTCAGAACTGACAATAAATTCTGACTATTCCTCCAGCCAGCACTGCTTGTACCTTTACAGGTCTGGGTTAATTTCTTGCCCCTCACTTCAGGGATACTCCACTCCTTAACCAAAGAAAATTAGCGGGAAATCCAACCAAGGGAAAATTATTTTCTTCCTTCTAGCAACACGCAGAGTACATCCTCTGCAATGGGACAACTCTCAGACTATTAAAGGGCGAGAAACACAGAGAGCCCCAAACAACGTCTTGTAACAGAACAGCGTTTCCATAGTCAGATCCAAATCCTCCAAATATTAGGGCTCTGTCAGCTATTTATATGCAAGAATTACACAGGCTGGCTCTAGAATTTAGGGTTAAATTCCATTTAAATCCAGGGTTAAATTCTCCTGATTTCAGGAGATTACATTTTACCACTGAAAACACCATTTCTCTACTATGGTGACACATCAAAAGAGAAGTTTCCTTATGGAATGCCTCCAATATTTTAGGACAGTAGTTTTATTAAAAAATAAGTGACTGAAGCAAACCTAATGATGAAATAAGGGACTGGTTTTACCTTGGCATTTTGGTGCTGGTTTGGAAAACATACAGGATACATTTATTTCAGCATGTTACACATGCTTTAGTCAAAAAGCATTCATACTAATTCACATAAAAATTTTACTGTACCTCAGTCCTTTCAAAGCTGGAATTTCACTTGCACGACATAATTCATCCCAGCTCTTATCTGGTAGCCAAGATGGATCTGGATTCTTGTACTTATTTTTGAGACCTACACCCCCAGTTAGTAAGAACATAAACTCTTGATGTTCTATTTCATTTTTAGCCCTGTATAAAACACAAAGATGGATAATATTCAGTTACTGAGGTACGATTTTACATAACATAGAGAGTTGTTTAAAATGAATTGCACTTCACTGACATTTAATAATACTCCTACTTCAGTAACAGCTGAGATCAGATCTTAGTATTCTCTACTTTAACAAACAGTGTGGTAAAAATTACTGATTACAGTAAGTTTTTCAAGAGGTAAATAGTATATACCTGCTTGTTTGTTTTTAAAAAATGCACTTCTTGCTGATTTTTAAAGACGCCATAAGAATGGCCTATATACAGATGTGTACGCATTGTAATTAAATAAGTATGAAAAGTATGGCTGTGATTGTGATTCTGAACTTATCTTTCCTTTCACAATGTACTGACACAAAATTAAAAAAAAAAAACAAACAGGAAGATGAAACTGAAAAGCTGGCAGGAAAGAGAGGTCTGCAACTGAGATCTCATGATGTACACATAAGGATACAGAGAAAAAGAAAAACAGAAAAACCTAGATGTTGCTTGGATGGCACACTATTGTATAGATATCTTTCTAAAATGTTTTTTTAAATACAGCAATCATTCTTGACATGGGGTGCTACGTAGCACTATCCAGGTCCTTTAAAGGGAATCAAAGACGTATCACCAGTAAAATCACTGATTTTAATAAGTACAGAATATTTTTTTCATAACATGTCAAAGCCTATACACAGTAATGATACATGCAGTCACATTCTCTTTTGCCGGTAAATATTAGTATTAGAGAGCCCCAAACATTTATGATCTTACTCCAAAGGCTAAATCAGTAAGTACATGAACATGTTGTTATCTCATCTACATTTTTTCCCATTATAAAAAAAACACATTAGTTTCTGTTATTAAAGAGATTTCATAAAAATGAGCTTACATGAGAAGATTGCAACATAGCAAAAATGAGAAGAGCAGCTTGTCCTTTTCAAATAGTGAACGACACACATTGCAATACAAACTGTATGTAAAGTGGTCATTTAAGTATCGAAGTCTCTTCTCAAAAAATCTGCATTTTTTACTAAAAAGAAAAGTGAAAAACAGAGACTTCAAATTTAATAACTAAGGCAAATCACTTAAGAAATCTAAATCTATTTATGGTTGCAGAGGAATTATATCAACCTCCCAAACTCCACAACAGACTCAGATGTCCATTTCCCCCAAATTCCGATTATATTTAATGTTTTACTGCTGTTTTAAGAGTCCCATGCTGAAATAAATCTGTCAGGTGGTAACACTTGGTGGTCATAATCACACTTCACCCTTTGCGGTCACATTCTTAAAAATAATTAAATAAAGCATGTACAGGTCATTGTTTGCTCAAACAGCAACAACAAAACACTGACTTCATTAACAAATCATATTTCATTTAAAATCCTCCATTTAATGAGAGATAAGAAGTAAACAATTTCAAAAGCGAGGGAACTGTTCAGAGCAAGATAATGAAAACACCTTATCTTACACAAAAAAGACTGTATTTACCTATCATGAATAGAGTTGATGAAGAGGTTAACAAACCAGCTAAGGGAGTACTGGTACATGGGATCAATGTTTGCCAAGTCTGCCACACTGAAGAACAGCACTGATGAATGCTTTGCAATACGTCGATAACCTTCTCGAGATTTGGCAATTTTAAGTTCCGTTTTCTCTGCAATCTAAATATGAGGAGTAATTTATAAAGAAAAGGCTTCAATATTCTATTTTCTTCAAAAAATAGAACAATTTTATTAAAATACTTATATACAGGACTTCATAATGCCACAGTAAGACAACTTCTATATTCCAAAATGCAGTAGGTGACAACTACACTAGTGGATGAGTTCTTGTTCTTAACATAGTACTGCTTATCTATTTACCTACATGACAGGATGCAATAGTCAAAGCAAAGGACAAAGGATGTACAAGGGTTTCACTACATCATTTAGCATCAATAGTATCAGTCTCTGTCTCTGCAATATTAAAAATATAGCCAATATGAAATTACCCATGTATTTAAATTCTAGCTATTCTACTGTAAATCAGCTTTATACAAAACAATACTTTAAATATAAAAAAGTCTCTCAAAATTTGACCATCAAACACATTCTGAGTTTACATTTGATAGGCATTAACAAATAGGAGGAAGGCAAACATCAGCTTAAAGAAACTAAAATCCACTAGTACTGGATTTCTGTTACGTCTATAGTGATTTAAAAAGATCTCCAACCTCTCCTCTCTTACTGATGTGATTTAGCTGTCACTGACTTCAGCTGGTAATTTACCCATTAATTATAACAGAAGAATCTGGGCTTGCACACTTGTTTCTCTGAATATTTTTGTTGCTTTAAAAAATTATTTCCTTCCTTTAACATGTTACCTTAACTTCAGAATTGACTTTTCACTCTTTATAGATTGATAGATATTCTTTAAAACATTTTCAGTTAAAAATTAAATAAATAATCGGTGAAGATTTGAGAATGGATCCAATTTTATTTCTCTTCACATTTCACAGGCACACTTTCCTCATGCTTTGCATCTAATTCACATTCTTTCTGCTAGTTGTAAATTAAAATTTCATTTCTACTAATTAAATGTTTTCAGTTGTTAATTGAAAATACATATACATGATCCCTACCTGCTGTTTTATTGTGATCTCATTAGCCATCATTTTAGCAGAATCCAAGATGTCAATAGTAGTCTCATCTTCCAAAATATTCCCTTCAGATGAATGTAGGGTTTCTAATATTTTCTTCTCAATATCTTTCAGATGCTTTTTATTGGCTGCAGACTGGAGGATGAGAGCATTTCTTTCCTCTTCTAATTCTGGTCTAATTAAAAAAACCCAGACGCAACACAGAGTCAGTGTTCATCTTCCACAGAAGCCCATGAAGACGACTCCTCCTTTGTGAATGTTCTCTTCAGTTTAAGAGGCTGTTACTGTTCAGCATATATTTATAGTTCTGAGAACAGATTTCTTTGCATGGTTTTGTACAATATTTGGAAATGATGGTCTAAACTAACATCTTAGCATTTTGCACGTGTTGGTACATTCTGTTTTTCCTTTATTATACCTCTACTGTCTGGAAATACATGATATGCTTTGCAGAACTGCCCCACAAAAACATAAATAGCTATTTGCAATGAAGAGAAACTTACCTCTCTTTTGCTACAACAATACCTAGCAATTGGTCTTCAAGTTCCTCTGGTGTTATCATAAAATTGAGTAAAGAAACTTTTGTAGCAAGTTCAGGCATATAATGTGGATTTCTCAGTTTTGTGGTAATAAAAAACCTGAAATCACTGGAATACTCAATAATGGTCTCACTAAGCCTGATACACTCCATGTCTCCTACAATTAAGATGAGAAAAGTTAAGAAAACCATTAACTAGTTAAATTGCTCACAGAAAAAAACACTTCTGTGACCAATAAAAATTTCTTATAAATGACAAATTTCTTTAAGGAAAAATAAATAAATAAATGTTATACTCTGAAAAAATTCACAGAATTGAGTGAGGCTACATTTTACTTTTAGTAGATGAAATGGAGTCAATCCAATTACTACCAAATGTTCGATGTACATACATAATACCAGATAAGGTAACAGAGATCTGTGAAATTATTCTAAAATATTATATTCTTACAGACTACTATTTCCTTGGATTACCTGTCTGAAATGGGAAATGAAAGAAAAACAAAAAAGGCAACAAGGTTTTGAATTTTTCTCTATTTTTAAAGTATGAATGTGAAAACCTGTAAACTATGTAAGAAGGAAGGAAAACATAAGTGTGTTTATCTGCATTTTTCTGTCTTTTTCCAGGAGAAAATGACAGAAATGTTGAAAACCAAATTCATAGCTACTTTGCTATGTTTTGGAGAAACACAGGAAAACTGTGTCTTAACCAAAATGCCTTGACAGCTTTTCTTGTTTGTATTGGACTAAAAGATGTGAAAAACTTCATTTCAATGAAAATCTTCCCTTTGCACTACAGTGTCTTTATTTAGTGACAGGTGAAGGTTTTCACATAAAACCACTACCATGTGAATGATATTTAAAAATAATATAAAAACTGAAGCTGTTATGAAATTACCTTCCGCTTACCACAGGCAGCAGTAAACCAGAGAGCAGTAAGAAAAACATTAGAGAGTACCACAGACTATGAGATGAACGTTATTGTGATCGACTTCAGGGTTCAAATCAATTTTGCTCTACCTTGTTTAAAAGTCTGTTTAAGTAGCAGAGGTTCGAGGGACGGGTCTAGTTCTTCTCCAACATTTTCTAGCAGAAGTGGAGTTCCAAACTGAATGCAATTCTCCACAGTTCTCATATAATCAGTGTCACTGTCCTTGATGACATTCAGGCGGTTTTCCTTCTCAAAATTCTTGATCCATTTATTTGCTTGACCTTGAGGATCAATCATTAGGGGCCTAGAACACAGAGGACAGTTTTCTCAGTGTTTTTCAAATTCTGAGGTATTTTTAAATGTTCTGTGTTACGCTGTCAAGGAAAAGGTTTGATTCTGTTACATCAAGAGATCAGTGAAAAATGAATATATAAAGAGTTTTATCATAAATTGAAAATACATTAAAAAAAATTAAAGTTAGTAAAATACATCATAATGCAGAAATATAGCAAAATCTTGTTATGGCTGTCTCCTGGAATTATCACTATTTAGGTTTTTTTTTGTTGTTTTTTTTTTTTTCAAATACTGAGATATTTAACATATATTNACATATATTTTTTCACTTTAAAATATATTCATATGTATTTTAGTAAGTGATGCATGAATAATACTGAACATCTCCTCTAACTGCACCCTCACAGAACTAAGCACCATTCTAAAAATGGACACACTATAATATGAAACTAACATGAAGATTAATTCTTAAGAGAACACAAATCGAAAAAACATCTCCACAAAGTTTTTTGATCTTATCTATCTAGAGAGTGTAGATTATTTGCAGACAGCTATCACAAGTTTTCATATAATTTAATAAATGCCATTCTTGAAACAAATTTTCAGTTGGAATAAGAAAAATGTTGTACTAAAAGAACCCTTTACATTGATATGAGTTTCACGTGCAATAAATATCTACAAAACACAAAAATGTCAACTTATAACTGTAAGAACCTGAAGTATACTTTGGTATCTGGACCCTGCAACTGACATAACCTGAATCCTATTGTTAAACACATTCAACAATTAATATGCTAAAAAGGTACAATATTTCTTAAAAAAAGTTTAAAAACAAGTGAACAAAAAAGGAACAAGAAGAAAAAAATGCAGAAAAAACTCCTCAACATTATCCAAGACCACTGCATCTCCTGAAAGCAAAACTTTCAAGTAACTACATACACAAATCTCTAAAGCGTTACACTCTTAAATGCATTAGGAGCTGGATATAAATGTTCCAATCCTGCTTACATTGTCTCTACAGAAGTTGCATTGTCTCTTGATACTTAGTTTGCTTTTTTTTTTTTTTAATGAAAACTTGTTTGGATTATAAAATTAAACTTCTTTGTCACCTACCAACGTCTAGAATTGTCAACAATTACCCCATTGTCTACAGAAAATATATCAGTTGGCAAACCAGCAATATTCCAGGCTCTTATTTTTATTGGGTCACCGAGAGTCTTACTCAAAGAGAAATTCTCAGAACAAGGGATATTTTTCTCCTGGGAAAAGAAAAGAAAAGCCAGGTTATCTTTATTGCATGTTTCTTTACATCTTCTATTAAATGGGACTTAATCCAAACTGACAACATATGTTTCATTTTAAGACTTTGAAACAGATCAGGTAAAAATCCTGGGAAAATCAGTTTTAATAGTTAATTTCATTTCACCTCCAGATATTTACCCTCTCTCCCAATTTTGTAGGATTTGTCAATTTTTTTGCACATTCTAAATGTGGGGGTTTTGTTACATAGTTATGACAATTCATTAATTTTAGAAACTCACAGTTGGAAATCATCTGACTATCACCCATTAACTCCATAGAGTAATCCAACACTGACTTGTTATTGTTTAATGTCACAGTCACAATCAATGACTTCAAATCATCTGATTTATGAATTATGGCATATGTTGGAACTGATCCTCTGCAAACAGCATAGTCATCCATTTAATTAACATGTATTTACATTATACATAACTGCATTTTAAACTATTTCTTTCCTCTAAAGACATTTAATAATCACCCTTACAAAGTCAATGATGCACTCTCATTTCTGATATGCTACTTTAAGTTCAGAGTAAACTCACTGATTTAATTAATTTCAAATTTAGAGAATACTGGGTCATCAGAATTTAGCCCATTGATTTTACCAGAGACTTTTGAAACCTTCTGCAGTAATCTGAAAAAAAAGCCAAAACACTTATTTAAATCTAAGATCACTTTCTAACCTTGCACAGTTTGCTCCAATCTTTGGTACATTCTTGTCGAAATCCAGCAGTAAAAGCTCCCAGATATGCTATCACACCAGCTGATATCAGAACATCTCCTGTCAAATTATCATATGTGTCCTGAAGATCATTTGCAGCATTATTCCATCTACGATAAGCAGAAGATACAGAAAAACACAGTCCTGAAACCTCCACATTAATGATAGTGATGATAAAAGTCAACCTTTTTTTCACTGTTGCTTATTTTAACTTCAAGTGGAGAACAAGGGCATTGGGTTTGTGTAATTTATTTCCATTTTGAAGACTTTTTCTATAATTCTCCCCATGTTTTACATTACAAAAAAATTAGGAGTATTTTGAGGGTCCAGACACTGTTAAGCAGTACAGCCCTCAATACAGTATAAAAAGCTCAGAGAACTGAAGTTCAATATCTGTTTCTACAGTGGCTGACATATTTGAACTTTAACCTGACCTTGATTTCTCTCCACCAAGGCTTCCAATCAATTTCTCTGCTCGCTCTAGTTTTTTAGCACACAGATCAACCTGGGATTCTAAACGAGCTTTTTCTTCAGTTTTCTCAGCGAAAGTTCGTTCCAAAGCAGCCAAGTGATTTTCAACGGCTGCAAGTTCTTCTCTCTTCTGATTCAGCAGTGTCAGTGTCCCTGCCAAGGACTGCTGTGCCTCTCTTAAACGGACCTTCTTGGGCGCAATAACCTGTTCATTTACAACCAACACACAAACACCTTTAAAGCACATTTTTGTAACTTTACTATGCAATGCAATCTGCAGGGTGAATATACCAAGAATTCAGGGCAGAACTCAGAGCACTGAGGGACCGGGATCAAAAACGCACCTTTGCAACCCTGTCATACATCTCCATCGCCATAACCCACTTGCATAAACCCTCTGCTGCTGAGGAAGCTTTAGCCACTTTTTGTGGATCAAACTCAGGATTAGTCAAGTATATAGCCCGAATCTTCTGCATGACAGCTGCCTGGATAACAAAAGGATTACAGCTCATCAAAATCTTATGGCTGATACTTTGAAATTACACCGACTGATTGCTGTTTCTCTACACAGTGAAATAGGAAAGACGTACTCAGTATTAATTGTGGTAGAAACCACTGATCATTTGTTTCTTTTGATTTTCCTATCATGCTTTGTGGTCTTTTCCTGTTTTCATCCTAATCCTATTCTATCCTTCATAGTTAAACATTTGGTGTGTCTTTCATATAGCAGCTACCTAAGTGCTAAGAGCATTACAGTCACATGGAAGCCTTAATTTAAGCTGTCCCTTGTGCAAAACACACTAATTTCATTATTTGCTATCTCTTCTCAAGACACACCTGTTTGGGATCATTATAAAAATGTCTTTCTACTAATGTAAGACAAAATCTAAATGAATTACATTGTTTGTCCCTACTTTTGGGGAACAGTTTTATAAAAGGCAAAGCATTTCCACTGAACTACGTAAAAGGCAAAGGCTCACACTCTTGATTAGTAAGATTTTTGTGGGAGATGCTCACATTTTAAATAAAGTTACATAGCTAGTAGATTTAGGCACTTATTGTATATCTTCTAGTACACTTAAAATATTACTCATTTTGTCAGCATTCATTCCATCAAAATAATACAATTAGAATCAATCACTAAGAGCAGCACCAATGTGGGCAGTTATTTAAAAATAGAAAAAAGTTTATAATACTGACTAATTTAGAAAAATGAACACAAAAAAGGCATAGAAAGGCTGGACAGGGATCAAATGTTCACTGGCTTCAAAAAAAAGAAAAAAAGCCTCACCCTAAAACAGAGTACATGAAATGAGGCTAAAAGGACTTAGGTTCAGAAAAAAAATAACCAGGAGATAGTTCTTTATAGCACTAAAAGTAGATTTCTGGAATTCTTTGTGACAAGACCTTGTAGACAGAGAAAGTTTACATGGGATAAAGTGGACTAGAGAAATTCCACAACACATCCACTGAAAGCTACCAAACAGAAACTATATCTAGTTTTGGAAGTCCTTTATTTAGTGATGGAGGCTGGAAGAATATTTGGAGAAACTACCAGATATACTGTTCCTACTCCTTCCAAGGCAACTGCTTAGGGCCATTTTTTGGGCACGGGATAATGGACAGGAAAGACTATTCTGATACACTTTTTTTTATGTGTTAATTTTACCTTTTGGTGAGACACTACCTAAACGTTACAAAGTTGGAAGTATTTGTGCACAGAAGGACATTTCATGCAAATAGAAGGGAAATTCCTAACAGGGAATTCTAAAACCTTCTGAAATGCCACTTAACAAGGCTTATCCTGAGGAAACTTTACTTGCTTCCCATGACCATACTTATCCTATAGAGATATCCTATCATACTGTAAAGACCGTAACAGAAGTTGACTGACATGTGACAAACAGGGTCTTTCATATAATATTTCCTAATTTTATTTTTATTTCCCTGCAAGAAAGTATCTACATGGTAAAAAATCACTGAAAAAATCAGACAAAAGTCTTACTGGAATGTTGTCCTTGTCATACTCTCTTAAATCCTTTAGGAAATTCATGTCACCAAGCAGTTTCATGCTTGGAGTCCAGTAATCCAAAATCTACAGAAGACAGTAAAAAATATCTTTTAAAGGTTTAAAACAAGCACATGAACAAAAAATGACAAATCTCTTCTTAATTAAATCTCATGCATATTTAATACTGATTACCTTGCATCTTGAGATGACAATAAAGGCAAAAGTCTATCAGATCAAACTTCTCCCCCAAACCATACAAAGCCAAAAATTGATCAATGTCTCTGGGAAGAGTTACATACTATTATCAACATACAAATATGCTCTCTTTGCACATTACAAAACTTAAAAAATTTGGAATTCTGGAAGTTTTCAGTTAAATAATGGATGGAGGATTTAAGCACTTGCCTATTTTAGAGAACTTTCAGTGATCTTGTTTATTAACTCATGTTTTGTATTGAGAACAACACGAATCACACTTTTATTTGAAACTACTCTCTGCAGTTTTACCTTGCCTCGACGTCCTGCAGGATGTGCAATTTTTTCAGGTTTTATGCCTTTCATGACACAGATAGCAGCCATGACAAGCTTGACACCAGATGGAGGTTTTTTCATTGATTTGACAATTGTTATATCAGAAGGCTAAAATAAAAATCACATTAAAAATTATGACAAGTGCTACACCTTTTTCACCACTAAAATAAATGAACAAGGAGACAAAAAAAGGGAATTGTGACACCACTATCAATGAACATAATTATACAGGACTTTTAGGGAGAATGACACAGTGTTAGCAAGACAATTAACTGTGTATCAATGTACCCTGTGCAGGAGAACTAAAAATTAAATAAATGCTAGCAGTGGTAAATAAGTGATTGAATAAAATTATATTTTAATGTTCTGGGTTTGGCTAGGGTAGAGTTAATTATCTTTCTAGCAGCCATGGAATGCTGTGTTTGGGAGTCAGGATGAGAGCAGTGCTGACTGATAACACCCTGATGTTTCAAGTTTTTGCCAAGCAGTCAAGGACTTCTTGGTTGTTCATAACAAGAAAGTGGGGGGCACCCAGGAAGCTGGGAGTGGACACGGCCAGGACAGGTGATCCAAACCGGCCAAAGAGAATATTCCATGACATGCTCAGCTTAAAGCGTGACTGGTGGGGAAGGAGGGCACGGCTTCAGGACGTGTGGTTTTGGGGGTGATCTGGTTCTGGGATGGCTCTGAGCTGTATGGCCTGGGGTGTGCGGTTCAGTGAGAAATTATATCCTGTATGACCATTTTCATAGACTTTATTATGAAGTCCTGTCATTGTTATCTGTCTCTGCTGTCCCAGTTAACTGTCCTTATCCCAGCCCATGAGGTTTGTCTGTCTTTGTTGGTTTTCTTTTCTATCCTTTCCCCCCCCTCATTTTAAAGAAAGAGCAGCTGCATGGTGTTCAGCTCGGGTGAAGCCATGGCATTTAAGAAGTCCAGGTCAGAATATTTCCATACACTTCCACAAGTGTAATCTAAGACATTTCATGTACTTTGTAACTCCTACTATACTAAATTCCCACAGGACATTTTCCAGTATTACTGCTTTCAGATCATGTGTAAGTCATGACAAGGACAAAACCTTTAAACCAAAGATCCAGATAATTCTTAGCCATAAACAAATACCATGTTAGTCACTGGTGGCCAACATAAACTTAGCTGAAAGAGGAAATTCAGCTGATACCACTGCTTGTAACCTCAAGTTCTGGTTACTTATCCCACAAGTTGGCTTTCTTGAAAATAAGCAATTTTTTAAATACACCCTTCCAACAGTGTATTCTGAGTACATGAAGAGGAGATACATTGAGCAATGACTGTACAGGACCCCTCCTTTGCTAACACTGAGGAACTGTAACCCTTTCCAAATTCTTTGAATCTTAGTGCATTTCCTAAATAAACAATTTAATGTTACAAAACTCTTTCAAATGCTGAATTTTAGATCAGCTTGCCTTCAAAGTGTCAAGTGCATCAAGTGCAGCCTCCAGGGCTGGGATCACCTCTGCCAGGTCACTCTCACATTCATTTTTCAATGCCTGAGCTTCTGCAGCTTTTTCTGTAGCAATTTCTTCATCTACTTTGACAGTTTTTCTTTTTTGTTCTACTTCTGCAGATTCTATTTCTATAGTCTAAAGAAAAAGAAATGTATGAGCTTCCCGTTGAACAGTGACTAAACATAATGAAATTATTTAATATAGCACTTATGTAATACAGCAGAATATAAAGAGAGAAATGAAGTATTTCAATATTTTCATACATTTACAATTTATGCTATGGGAATAGTTTGTTGCTTAGCATAACTCCATCACAAAGCATTAACACTAGGTAAATGTCATGGAACAGAATTATTGTCAATAAAAGCTATTTAAAATATGTTTACATTCAGAAGGCAAAGAATCCTTCATGCTTGTGCACAGGCTGTAACTAAAACATTACTAGCTTTTATAGCCCCATAGTATATAACACTGACTACTGCAATTTACTTTCTTTTCATTGATGAGTCATGCCTTCACCCAAGAACTTCCTTTTCAGTTCTACACAACTGGCAGACAGTTTTCTTTGAGGTTTGTAAGAGATATCACTGTATGCGTAAAAACACTTAACAAATCAGAAGCAAGTGCATTAAAATGTCAATCAAATCTTACTTTTCTGTGATGCAACAGTAATATACCAGATAAGTGTACTTTTGCAAGTCAGAAATGTCAAAAACACCTAAGAGATTAGTTTCTGAATCCCTGTAAATTTCCATGAAGTTAATCCATTTTAGGATCCTTATAAAGCATTTAATTCCTGTGCATGCTAAGGCATACTGTGCAAAACTGCTCTTCTTCACTTTGCAGGCTATTTGTGGTTTTTTTCAGTGTTTGAGAGTCACCCTGGGAAACTCAATCTAACTACTATTAGCATGAAAATTCTTCTAGCAGCTTTGCATATGGAGCTCAGACAAGGACTGTATATCCATGCTCTGCATCTTACATAATGAGTTCAATTTTCTTCCAGTTCCAATGATATAAACATAAATACAGCTAAGTTTCACAATACTGCAAACCCCATTAAGGAAGAATTGAGTTAATAAAACCTGAACTCAACTCTTATTTTCTGAAGGTTACATATCAGCAACCTTATACAGACATATTCTTTAGAAACTGTCTTTACAATCAGCTGAATTCCTGAAGTAGAAATACATTGTACAATTAAGATTCCTCATTCAAAGCTAATTATTACAGGTGAAATTAAGGATCAAAAGTCTACACTTTTACATAAAAAACCCCACAAAGTTTTATTTGTATGACTTTACCTTCATCATGTGTGCATTATCCAATTTAGCCTCTTCCAGTTTAGGCTGCAGCTGAACTAGCTCTTGTTTCATCTCACCAACCTGTAACCATGGGAAGAATCAGGTAGAAGAGCCAAGAAAAGTTTCCAACAATTTCTCTAAGATCTACATTTTAACTAATGACTAATTTACCAACAGAAGGAAATAATATTCAGTTTTAAAACAACACACTTCAGAGATTTATTTTTATTTCATACATACAGTCTCTAATTTTAAGAGCTACATTCACTCCAGTTCACGTTAACCATTCAGTAAAGGGGAGATCTGCTCATACACTGCTTAGCTATCTATGCATGTGTGGAGGTCTGTGGCTCCTGCACAACTGCTACGGATGTAGGAGAGAAAATGTAAAATAAAATTATTGTAGATTACTGTTGAAGATTAAGATGGAAAAAATCTGAAGTAATGCTTTTGATTGACCTGCTTTTGCCAAACACTTTCAGATCCATTTTTGTCCTAACCTGTGATTCAGCAAAAGCTAGTTTATCTAGTCCGTTCACATATTTCCTCTTGGCTTTCATTACAGTGTCTCGTTTCTGAGTAAGAAGTTTCTGAAATGTAGCAATAAGCTCAAGGTAAGAAGTAGGAGTAACATAATTATATCGTCCCAGACTTTGCAAGAACCTTAAAAAGAAAAAAACAAAGTACCACCTTTAAGTTTTGTTTTCTTTTTCAGTTTGACTACTGTTAGCAAAGTTATGTAATGGTTTGACAAATTACAGGGGTAAACCATTTTGATGAGTCTATATAGTACACATTAACTTTTAATACACAAATTAGTAGTAATTAAAAAACACCTGCAAAAATCAACTTTTGAGTCCTCTGTGCTCAATTTACTAAAAAATAATTAGTTGTTTTCAAAATAAACAGACTGACCTTACAGAGAGTGACAAAGCTGAAGTATGAAAGTATTTACAGATGAGCACAACTTCCTGATGCTCCCTGTCTGTGAGCTGAAGTTTTTCTAAGAATTTATTAGCCACACATTCAAGGGCATCTTCAGGCCATGGCTGATGGGGAAATGGGGAGAGAAGCACTTGTAAAAATCAACTGTTAGCAGCCTTCATACTTTAGAAACAACTTTTATCATTCAAAAGGGCAGAATGAGACACACTAGACCCAAGTATGTCTCAAGAACAATCAAATGACAGAGGGTTAGATCAGGCAGCAATTTCTGATGACAACTAGTCGATCTAGTTAAAAGCTACATACTGCCATTGTATGCTAACCTTTCTGTGTCTATGTCATGCTTTGGCAGAGAAACCGAAATCAGTACCATGCCAAGCTATAGAGCCAACTGCACTTGAACAAAGAGTAATACTACTTACATCAAGAATCGCTAACTATAGTACTTTTCCAAGTTTTATTCTGCTATAAAAGATCTACTGATAAACAACAGAAGATGTATTTGCTAGTGAGTCCCGTGATGCATCATCTGCTTAACAAGCAGCAGAAATTATGATCATTTTACAGTCACAAAGAAATGGTTTCTCTAGTCCTTTAAAACATACATGCTATGCAATAAAATGAAAAATTACCATCACTGAGCTAAGACTACTCACTACTTCAGAAATGTAAAATGTTTAGGAACAAAAGTTGTTTAGTTGTAGAACTATGGAGAGGGCACATTAAAGCTTCAAAAAAGATTACAAAACTTCTATGCTATCTTTAAATTGTCAAAACCATGGACTTGAAAATACAGTTTGTTAGAAAACTGAAGCAGTTTGTTGAGGAAACAACATAAATACTTCCACATACCTGAAACCAATCTATAGTACAGCAGCTGATGAGTGAGGGAAACTGTCTCAGTCGATTGCGGAAAGCATCCCCAATTGGGCTGAACGCTACCACAACATGGAGATTTTCTTTGCAACAGTTCACAAAATATGTGAACAAGGTCAAAGGTTCTTCATGTTTATTGCCAGCCTGAGCTATTGCACGAACACCCTTAGGAATAACACATCACGTAAAAGCTGTTACTTAAATTCTTATTAAGCACTTCTGAAGTCCTATAGCAATCCTGTTAATGACAGCATCACCGTGAATAAGATCTTTTCATTGATAAATGAAACAGGTAGAATAAACTAGAAGAACAGAATAAGTAGCAAAATCTGTTTGAGAGTGGGATTATAATATTTATCTGTGACCTTGTAAACTCATTCTAGAAATGAGCATCTACTGCTTTGAGCAACTGTGAATACATCAGATCAAAACCTAAAAATTCATTCTAATATAACATCCAGATAAGACATATTAAAGATGAGATTACAGGGTTAAAAGGTGAAGACATATTCTGAAAAATCAAAATTCATAACTAGCTCCCTCAAGAAATAAAGAACCAAAGCGTTCTAATGATAAATACAACTATCAGGGTTAACTGCGATCCGTTTTCAGTCACTCATAGATTAAGGAGATAGAGATAGATGAGACACATCTTTCATTATGCCAAAGCCACTATGAGAAAATCAAATGTTTTTCTCATTAGATAATAATGCTTTCTTTAACTGCCATATAAGCCCCCTAAACAACATTTCAAGACACGAGCTTACTGAAAATAAAATATGCTGTATACTAAAATATGCTGTACTTACTTAATCAGACTGGAAGATTTAAGTTTCAAATATCAAACATACTCCATTTGTTGATTTAAAAAAACAATAATCTCTCAAAAAAAGAAAAAAAAATCTAGATTTGAAACTAAAGACCACTTCATAGAAGTATTATCCCCAATCAATTAATGATCCATGAAACATTAACTACAACCCCCCTAAAACTCAAATTATTCTTCCACAAAATCTTACATAATCTGAACATGTTCACAGAAAGTGAAAAATGATGAGTGCCATATTATCTTAATATTTTTTATACTTTGCAAGAATGGAACAGTAATAGAGAAAGAGAATTAGAATTATAATCTAACTTCCTCGCAAAATACATGGAATGCAGGCATCAACATGCTCCATAACTTAAGTGCAAAAAAAACCAAGACAGTGATATTTATCAAGTGATGTAGCTATTTAAAAAAAAAACCACATTTGTGTATGTACTAAGACCTGCTGTGAATGTCAGCCAGAAGTGTATCTAGGTAATTTATTAGTAAAGACATCACAGCATACAGTTGCAATTATAGTTAGCTAATTATTGTTTCCAGCCCGATCTATCCAAATCCCTCCTGCCCAACTGGTAACTGCTATTTTAAAAATTCAAGTCTGATTTTACAGTTATAAATCATTCAAAAATTACTTGAGTGTTGCTGAACAATTCAATATGTTTGTGAACAGAATGCCAGGTCAGAATTAAAGCTAGTAAACTACTCCGTAAGTTTACTAATAACTGGCTGATTTATCTAAGGTCACAAAAAAAGTCGCAGATTTAAGCGTATACACCTCAAAGCCACACTTTACACTGAACTGACAAAACAGCTTAAAAGGGAGGTGACATTAAAGAGAATTTCTAAATATACCTCTATGATTTCTTGGTTTTCCTCTGATGAAAAAAGATTGGGTACCTCCCCAGTGTGGAGGACACTGCAAATATCTTCTAAAAAGCATTCCTCTTTAATTTGTGCATCCGTGATGATAAATACAGTTTTTAAGCCTTTTAGACCTGCATTCCTGAGAAGACCCTAAAAATGCAAGAAAATTAAATTATTGTTATGTTCCAAAACAACCTTCCTCAAAACTAACTGAAAATGCAGACAGGTTACTAATACTCACTTTCAGATCTTCTCTCCACTCGTTTGTACCATAGGTCTTAGAAATCTCTGGTTGAAAAACAGACATGTTTGCCATGAATGCTGCAAGACGAGTCAAAGACTGTCGTCCACTTCCTCCCATTCCAACCAATAAAGCATTACCACCTGGCTGCTTTAGAATACGGCTTATACGGGACAAGTGTTCCAGCATATACCTGTATTTGAAACATGCTGATTACCAGAATAGCAGGTTTACATATACATTTGTACCTATACACCTGTGAAACAAGTATAGAACTATCATCTCCAAACAAATTTCTGAAGGAGGGAGGGCAGCAGAGGGAGAAGAAAGAGAGTGAGTACACACAACAAAATAAAACAAAACTCACAACACTTCTATGACACATACTGAAACCTTCTATTACACATATTTAGCTAAATTACAAATGTCTAAAAATTACTGAAAGGAATGGGAAGTGGTAAGAACGGGAGTACTACATGGATAAGGTGTCAAAGAAAAACAACAGAAATCCTCTACCGCTAAAATCGCAACAGTACTATCATCAGTTTTAACGTTTCTGAGGTGTAACAGCTTAAATACTTTTTAAAGGAACAACTGGGGAAAATGAGTTATGCAATAAACCTCTTTTAACCTCAAGAAATGTAAAGCATTTCAAAGAAGATAAATTTTTATTTATTTTGAATGGTTAGAAAAATAAAGGAGTCAAATCCAGATGTTATTCGTGAGACTGGACTCTAAAGCTACAGTCAGACATGCTCTCCTGGCTTTTGTTCACTAACCGGGCTACTATCTTTACACTCAGGAAGTGGCCTCTGAGCAGAGGTTGCCAGCTCTTCAAAGTCCCAGCACCATATCTGTATATGCAGATACTTAAAAATCCAGCTTGAAAAAATGACTTGAAATAAACTGCTATTAGAAATGTTTAAACTAACTCTAATCACCTTCATGAAGAATCTACATGCCAAACTTACGCTGGCAAATATGAAGAGGCAACAGTCTCTAGCAATAGGGAGAAGGAAGGAGTTGTGGCCTTTTAATCTGTCTTGGCTGTAGCTCTGATCACTAATTAAAGTAACAATTGCATCCTGCAGAGACTAAAATTTCGCAGGATGAGCTGCAGCATCAGGCTGGGTATATGCCCCGAAGTGGGGCCTGGCCGTGCTGTATAATAACTGAGCAGACAGACAGCTAGGATTGTGCTCTGTCTCACTCTATGTAACCTTCAAATTCTTGCCCTTGGGGAAATGAAAGCCCAGTGGCTGCAGGCAAAACTCATGGGTAACAGAGGTCACAGCAGAAAGAGAGCTCTAACCTGATTTGGTGCACAATGTTTCCTTCACCTCCAAAGAGTATATTCAAAGCCCCTTAGGAGAAAATCTTATTTACTTTTGGATAGAAAAGAAGGGGCATAAGAGAGACTTCAGTTCACTTCCATTGGAAAAAGGTGTAATACTACAAACACTTTCGTGGATGTGTAAAGAGGAGACATGGAAGAAACACATCTTACAAAGTTTGATACACTGAATTATCAACTAATGCTTAAAGTTCATAACAATACAGATTGTATGCACCTGAAAACTACAAGGTTCATTCTTGTTTTGTGGATTCGGTTATATTCATCCAGGCACCGCTCCACAACATCACTGAACAGATGAATGCTTGGAATTTCAACATAAAGTCTTTCATGTCCCTCAAGTTCAGGAATCATGTAGTCACCAAAAAACAAACTTCTCATGTTTTCTTCTGTTACCTACAGTAAATAGTTAATGAATTATGAAATCAAGTTTAATAGTTAATGAAAATATTCCTCATTGAATTTTTAGAAGACAGTGAAGAATTTAGACAAACACTCAAGACACAAGAACAAGTACTCTGAAATACTTGGACTCACACCAAACACCCATCTCCAAATTCACTACTTCTAGTATTAAACAATATACTTGTTCTTATTTTGTTCTTGGAACACAATGAGCTCGAATAGCCATTAACAGTCTCATAATCATAAACTGCAGATTACATCCAATTTGTAGAGATGTGTGTTTAGCAATTTTCCATATATTATGAAATGAATAAAATAACTAAGACCACAGTTATTTCTTCTACACATTAATGAAATGACAGGGGAACAACAACAACAAAACCATAAAGAAGGAAGACGAGTCATACAGTATAACAGGATTATACCACAATTTAAATACTACCACACAGTAACTCTATCACAGGCTAAATTTAAAAAGGGAATGCTTCTTTATCTTGTAAATCAGGTCTCTGGAAGTCCACTCATACTTGCATTTCTCCCTGCAGGCACGGCACTATGCCCAGATCCCAGCTACTGTTGTAATGGTTTATAAATCATTCTGGTTGTTTCTGTTACCTTATCTCTCCTTGACCAAGATTCAGTATGTGCCACCACATCTCCCAAAAAAATGTGATAGGATTTTTTGGGCAAGTTGCTCTGCAGCAGACATCTGAGAGCTCAATAAAACACTAAGCTTGATAAATTAAATCAGATATAAATTCCCATGGGGGTTGGGCAAATCTGAAAAAGCATTGCACTTCTTTTTCACTAAATAAGAAACAAATTTTGTTTCACCAACAGAAGTACAAAATTATTTCATGGAAAACTAATAAGTTGACTCACACTTTACATCAAGTATTTTCTAAAAAGCATGTTTATATACAATAGTTAAACCCTTCCAAACATTTTTACTCTTTTTTTTTTTTTTTTCCCCAAACAGGACATTTTGTTCAGTCGAGCTCAAATTTTTCAAGCACATTTGATGTAAAGTTAATGGTGAAACTTTCTAGTCCTAAACTTAGAATGAAATCAATTGCCTTAATACAGGCTCAAAGTTATACTTACAGGTGTGTTTCCTTGCTTCAGGTGTGCAAAAACCGAATCAAATGCTTCTTTGAAATGTTCTTTCACAACATCTTTCATTAAATTGAAAAACCAGTCTCTCTCATTGTCTTCCACTAGGCGGTCATAGAAGACACGAAGTACCTCATGTACAAACAGCCGGATCATTACGTGTTTGCTTCCAACTGACTTTCTCTTAATGAGCAAGCAGCCATGGATAACACGGGAAAAGTCACGCAGGTTGAATGTATAATGAGATTTGGTTGGTGTGGGCAAAAGATTTTTGATGGCTTTTTTATACACCTTAAGATAAAAACAACAAGAAAGAACAAAATCCAAAACCCAGTAATACTATGTTATTATAATAAATAAAAAATGTCTTCTGAAATTGTGTTTCTCCAAGAAAAACATTTCACGTTTAATAAATGCCAATAATATCTAAAGATCTCTAACTCTCTGAATGTATCATAAGCATTCAATAGCTACTATTAGTCATTACTGTTACAGAAACAATATTTTGTGTGCAAAGCTACAAAACGTGATTTATTTTTGTTTGTTTGTCTGATTTGGAGGGATTAATTGAACCTTAAAAAAATTTCTAGTGGAAGTAGTCAATCAGCCCTGTGATCTATACATTGAATGTATTATCTGTTCTGAATACCAGCCCTGCAAGCCCTTGGAATGAGATATCTTGAATACGTCCTTGGGTATAAGCAGAACTAACACAAATTTAAAGACTATTTTCCTAAAATAACGAGGAAGATAGCTGCAGCAATAAAATTAAGACAATTTTGTCAAAGCAGATGAGGCTGTATGAGAAAAAATAATAGGGAATAAAATATCTAAAATCTCTACTTCACCAATTAAATTATTATAGAGCCAGTGTGGAACTTTACTGAACAAATTAAAGAAAACTTCCATGAAGGTATTTGTCTGTTACCTCTAAAGTAGCAGTGACAATTTGATTTCCAATTGTGAAGAACTCTGAAGAAAATTCACTAGCCCGCAGGTAGACACCTACTACAGTAGCAAAGATGCGCACCACTGTGTCATCGCTGAAAGAATTAATAGCGCAAAGGTTGAAATGCCGCAAAAACCGAGGAGTAACAGGATTCCTCCCACCACCTGGAGGACCCATAGCAGCAAGTAATTGTACATCAACAAGTGTGATTTTAGATGTGTCCTTTAAATCATACCTTCAAAATAAATCAGAACATGACAGTTAGTTACAGACATAACACTTTAGTTATAGCTTAGATACGTCTGTATTACTCTCTGCATGCATAACATATGCACAGAATTTACACCAAAAGAAAACCCCCAAAAATATTCAGACATAAGAGGTGTAAGAGAATTATTTTATTTATACATACAAATATTATTGATATTCAGCAATAAGACCTTCTAAAAAATCTAAAACAAATCTGATGATCAATTTGCTAAATTGAAAAGTCACTTAAATAGCAACATTGAAACTGCTGCCATTGTATAATAATGCATTTTTATATAAATCAAAGCTATCTTAACATTTACAAAGCACTTCAGAAAACTCTTCTAAGTCAAATTGAAGTGAATAATTAATTACAACAGGAAATGCAGCAACAAAGAATTGTCAACAGTATTTCAAAGAATTACCAAAATCCGTGGTCAAAGAACTGCCTTAAAAGCTCTATAGGAGGCTGTGCACCATACTTCTCCAAAGCAGGCATATTCATATCATCCACAAAAATAAGGCACTTTCTTCCCATTGGAGGGCCAAAGACTCCTTTGCGCCTCTTGTCCAGCTTGGCCATAATAACATTCTGTAATACAGACAGGAATATTCAAAACACAGATTAAATATATTATCTTTCTTGAAACACAAATATCCTGCTTTCAGCAGGGATATTCTTTCTAGCAGCTGGTACAGTGCTGTGTTTTGGATTTAGGATGAGAATAGCATTGATAACATGCTGATGCTTTCAGTTGTTGCCAAGCAGACAAGGACTTTTCAGTGTATCGTACTGCCCTGCTAATGAGAAGGAGGGGGGCACACAAGAAGCTAGTAGGGGACACAGCCAGGACAGCTGGCCCAAAGTGGCCAATGGGATATTCCATACCATAATATGTCACATTCTGTTTATAACTGGGGCTGAGCTGAGGGGATGAGTGGCAGCCAGGGGCCTGGTGCAGCAGCTGGGGGGCTTGCACAGCATCAGCTTCGGGGTGATGGCTGAATACCTGCCCAGCGCTGGCTAAACCACAACAATAAATTATCTGTTCTACTAACCTGGGTCTGATTGGCACTGGTTCGAGCTGAAAAATTAATGAAGAAGGGAAAGTAGCGCTCCTTTTCCAAGTTGTTCATTAATTTGTCCTTGACATACACAGATTTCCCAGTACCTGTTGGTCCCACTAAAAGCAGTGGTCTTCACAAAGAAAGAAATAATGTTTGCAGACTGCAGAAATCTAATCAACTATAAACTAATTAAAATTACAAGTCAAAGGTTTTACTAACTTTCCTGCTTGTTCTACCTCTAAAAACATTACATGCTTTAAGAAGAAACTAAAACTGTTTTAATCTATTCATATAACCCTCACATAATTTTAGTTTGTTCCCACCATCAAGACAAAGGGAACAAAAAGAGAGACATTTCTTTTTCCCTTATTCTTTTGGCTTTGGAGTATGTATGAACATACATGGGAGTTAAACTTCTCCTGGTAGATCCTGCAGTAGTTTAAACTTCATGAAATTTTCAGCCTTGAAATTTAGCTGGAGGCTGGTTTATGTTTTATTCTCTGTATGATTTGAGCATAGCTAATATAACTGATTTTTGTATGACTAATTAAAGAAAAAAAAAAACAAAAAGGTTAAATTCTCAAAGAAGAAAGAGAAATTTGCACTGAGGTGTCATAACTTACTTTCCATGGGTAATGAACAGATCCATCAAATAGGTGTATCGGACTGTTTCCATAGTTGGGACTATAATATCTTGAATCTTCACATTTATATCACTGCAATTAATATTTTTAATAAATCTATTCCAATGAACCCAACATCCTCTGCCCTTCAGCTAGAAAGAAATACAGATGTAAAATAGAACTGTGTTACTTCTATAAATATGAAAGGCTTTCTCTACTATTTCACTTTTGGAATATAATACTAATGAATTTTAATAAATTAATATTAAATGTTTCAGAAGTTTGTATATTTAGAGTTTTTTTCTCTCACTAATAAAGTGTTGAAGTATACTGCTAAACTTAAAAATCCTTTCTTAAGAATTCTGTTCAGCCAAAATGAACAAATAAAAATGCAAAATCACCCAAAAGAAGAACATATGCAGAAATTAAAAAGTGTAATTATAATCTAACCATTCTAATGGTACTATAAACAAAACTGTAATATAAGCAAACTGCCTATGGGCTCAATATCCTGTTTTCTTTCTAGACAGTCTACTTCTTCCCTTACAAAACCAGATTTGACTCCATCAGCATTGAGTCCATCAGCTTAGCTTTACCGACAGTATAACTATCATGTAGCAATATTATAAATATAACTGATGTGTACATCCTCGTATTTTCTAAAAAAAAATATTTTAAAAATCATCACATTAATAAAAAAAAGAAAATGAAATGAAAAATGCACAGTGGGATTTAATCCAACACCATCATGCTACAACATCCAACAAGCTCTGTGAAGTTAAAATATCCATCTGCTCTGTTTTCCTTCCATTCACACTGTAAGAACCTACTTCAGTCAATGCAGAAGCAATCAATCATACCTCATACATGTAGTCATAGACCAAGCCTTCCTCTTCAAAGGGACATTCCCATTTTCCCACACTTGCTGGTACAGGATTTATTTCAGATTTCCCAGCCAAAGTTTCCCTCAAGAAATTATCAAAAACTATCCTGCTGTCACCATCACAAGTTCCACCAATGGACCAGACTGTGGCAAAAGCAAAGCAGCCCTGCAAGAGTATAAAGAGGAGCAACTGTCCAAAAAGTTGACATATTGTATGAACCTCCTACAGTCTGATAAACAAACACAATTCTGAAAAATACTGTTAAGGGATAGGCGCTGCAAGCTACCCTTCAACAGCCCTGGGCTATAGATCAATCTTATCAATCATATTGTCTCAGAGTTTTCTAGTTGCAAACCAGGATACTGTAATTTTCTGATTCACTTTTAAACAACTAGTCTACAATCTGTTTTCTTCTGTTTTTAGGAACAGTCATATAAGGTCAGACAGAGTGTCCAACTAATGTAACTCTCAGAAAACACTTTTGCCAAGAAAATCTTGCTCAAACAAGCCAATCAGTATAACAAGAACACTTATTTCCTTTGCTTATCCTTGTTACTTAGGTAAAAACACATTGAACAAAAACAGTTTATCCCACTTAATTAGAAAAACAGAAAAGTATTTAATCATATTTGTTACTTCTAAGACCTGTATCTCATGTGGGCACCTCCAAAGTTTGTGAGGGGAAGGAGGAGGGAGGTAGTGAATTTGTTTCACATCTGTTATCTCAGATTAAAGTTGTTTTGATTAGTCCAGTTATTTTCAAACACCAGCATATGCAGAAACAGATATACATTTTTCTACAGGTTAAAAACCAACCATAATCCATGCACGGATGTTTCTGTTGGTGGGGTCTTCTTGCACAGTTTGGCAAATCAACATCTCAAAAAGCCGTGTAAGAGCCACTACAACACTGGTGTTGCTTGTAGGTACCAGTTCCTAAAAGATATGAGGATGGGTATTATACTTTGTGTGTTCAGCTAGTTTATCTTTTATATCTAAAAAAGAATTAGATAATTAGCTAATTATGCACAACTATTCAGAAAAAAAATAAAAAATAAAAAATTTTACACTGACTTCATTCAAAATATCATTTGCCCTCCTCTATCCTTGAAACATCAAGACTCTTAGCTTGTCAGCAGTGTCCATGGCTACCATGAGACTGGTACAATCAAGTAACTACAGCAACACACAAGCAAAAGCCTAACCAGTGTGTCACACAGAGCTTGCAAGGAACTACGTATGCTTTTCCCATAACACTTAGAGTACTTTCCTACTCAACATGACATCTTTAAAGAAAAAAAAGTCTATGACACTCTCTTGGAAAGACCATTCTCTCAATACTTTTGAAAAGAACAAGGTGAAAACTATGATCAATTTACAAGTCTTACCTAACATTCTCATTTTAACTCTCCAAACGAGACCAAGAATATCCCCTCTCAAAACAACAGAGGTTGATGCATATTCACTCTAATTGCATTTGTCAGGAGAGAACAGCCACACAGAATGGAAACTAGCACCTACTTACTGCAAAAAATAATGGCAAAAGGTACCTTGCACTGTTTCTGACGGACTCTTAAAGCTGGTGGTATCAACCAATCAAAAAGTCCCTGCAGAAGATCTTGATGTCCCTTTAAGTTAAGAGGTTCAGGCAGCTTATTTAACCAAGAAGTAACAATTGGTCTCCAGCCCAGCTGAGAAGTTTCCAAATAAATCATGCCACAACGACTGACTGTAGCAGGCTAAGGAAAAAAGGTAAACTCTTTTTTTTATACTTCTAATATAGTGAACTTCATTTTATATTTTCTTTAAATACAAGACTTACTGATGTCTGGGAAAGATCCATCGTTTCAAAAATAAGATTCATCTGAAGGGGCATTTGGATGATTTCCCCACTCATCAAACAAAGCTTTAATAATGATAAAAAAAATTGCAAACAATATTAGAAAAAAAAATTAGCTGTAAATTATACTACGTGTTACAGGAGAGCTCTACATGAAAATCAACAAAACCAACTATAACCAAGGCAAGGTCAACCACATAAAATGTTTAATCACTTGAAGGAACAATTTTTTTTTTTTTCCAAATTTTAGCTAAATTCTTCACATGAACCACAGTACTTCTCATTATCCTACCAGAAGGTTCATTACAGGTAACTATCTTGCATGGGACAGAGTAAAGAAAAGACAGCAAACACAAAGGAGAAATTATCTCTGCTGCTTATTGTTGCCAAAGCTGAAGCATTCCAGCTGGGGACCCACCATTCCTAGTAAATAAATAGCAGTCCAGTTTGAGCATTTTGACAGAAAACTTAAAAAAAATGTGCCTAATTTTTACATTCATTTTGTCTTTAATTTTTATATTCACTTGAATTTTTATATTCCTAAGACCCATATTCAAAAGCATTCTATGATTACAAATTTGTCTTCAGAAGTCGCTAATTTTGAAAATATAAACCTGTGTCTTGGGATTTTCTTTACATTTAAGTGGTTAAGTTAGTGCAATTTTTGAAACTGTGGGATTGACATTAAATATAATTCAATGTATTTCTAGAAATTTCAGATTTCAATTATTTCTGTTACAAACTTACAATATGCAACTAAGAAAATACTATACATTCAATGTCTCACAGCAACAAGTTGATTCTGTGCTTATGATCAAAATAAATTTTTAAAAAATCAACAAAAGGTTACAACTAGTTATCAAAACCACACTGCACTTGTCTTTTTCAAATGCCAGCCACTTTTGCTTGTATTTGAGGTTTTAGATGCAGAAGCATACTTTCAAAACATCACATTATTTAGGCATTTATTGCCACTGACTGATACCTTTTTGTTGTCATCCAGAACTGTGTTCATGCTTTCTATCCATAGAGTATCAATTGGGCCATCAAAGATAACCCACTTGCGTTCAGGAGTCTCAGATAATGCAAATTCTCTGAAAGTATTTGCAATTATACCATCTGTCCACTAGCAGAAGAGAATGTAGGAATGAAACATAAGACACAGAATACATAGTTCAATTTAAACTACAAGTTACAGAAAAATCTCCCCTTTCTTTATCATTATTCCTCTAATTATTCATCTCTTGTTCAGCTTTGCAGTTTCACTGAGGGTCATGCAACATAAGCACACTTTAAGAGAGCGTTTTTTTCATGTAAAACAAAATGACAACAAAGACTGGCAATTCAATTTAAAGAAACTCAGAAATGCTTCCACTCTGCCTTGCATCGGTTTCTCTCCAGAGTCACCCAAAGTTTCACTATTTCACATTTACTTCTTCATTGTTTCTTCTCCAAACCCAAGTTTCACTATTAGGACCCATGATTTCTTAAGTTTTGCTAGATAGTTTTTGCATTTCTTTGATTATACAGATTAGGAATAGATAGAGATATTAATACAGTTAAGTTTGGTATGATGTCCAAGCATGACCCTTAAAACAGAATTGCTTCACCCAACCCCACTCCCACTCATATTTAAGTCTAGTTAACTACATACACACTTACTACTGCGTTTTTTGACGTTAGTCTAAAACAAGCCATAAAAGTATTAGTTAAAATGAAATAAAAATTACAATTGTATCAACAGTTAATTCAGTGGTTATAAACCAGAATAGCAGAGGTCTGACATATACAAGTAAAGTAAAACAAACAAAAAAAAACCCCACTAAAAATACTACAAAGCAAAAGCCAGACAGGACTATTAGCTTGAACCCGTACTGGTATGTTTGCTTCTTTTTTCTTACAACCAAATCAGCAACTTAATTCATAGCACAGCCCTATACACACTGTCTGGAGTGCAGGGAAGAGATGAAGACACGTTTTCCAGAACTGAGACTTAAAAACCAGAAACTGGAACCTGGTAAACTGCTTCTCCTGCCCCTGAAAACAATTGTGGAATGACAACATGAATTAACTTGAGGTTGAACACACGTAAATACACACAGGTAAACCCCATGAAAGCCCTAGCACGTTAGAGGAAGAAACAAATAAAAGTGAGCAATTACTGTATGCTATTTTTAAAACATACATTACCTCATGGGATACCCTATCAAACTGACCAAAAAGCTGGCCCATAGTGATTGATTTTGGATTCACGGTTCTAAAAATTACTTTTTCTTCTTTGCCATAGCCACGCTCTTTCATAAGAGACAGTGTATCCGCCAGTACATGCAGAACTTTGGTCTTCCCAGTAAAAGATTCACCTACCAGCATAAAGCTGAGAGATGGGGGAAAAAAAACCCACTATGAGTAAAGTTGTCTTGTAATTTTGGCTTTCACAGACCATGCAATGGCCAATGGCCTCATCCATAGACCTAAAGCTAATTTTTACTTATTTTTGAAAAAACAGAGCATGTAAATCTGTTTTGTCACGTAGGAAAAACCTATCTGCACATGTACAAGCACTGTTGTCCTCTAAAACTCAGATTTACCACCACACTAGTTCACTTATTTCTAGAGTTGAGATTACTTCCTAGGTTTTTTTTTCTGACTGGACAGAGCTTGTAAGAAAGCTCTGGAAGAACACAAGCAGAAGGAACATCTACTAAACATATACAAAATTCAAACTATCATCACCCACATTTCAAAATAGCTTCTTAGTCACCAAGTAGAGGGATGTGACTATAACACTTGTCACACTGAAAAGATTATTTAATGAGATGAAGATTAACCATCATATGAATAATGGAACAATATCAGACTGTATATATTTTCTCCACATAGTTGCTATTCAGTAATAAATGAATGAAATTGCAGAGATCTGATAACGAATATTTTAATATAGACAAACTTTTACCATCCTAAGTCTTCACCACACTGATATCCACATCAAAAATTATTACACATGTGAGGCTATTTCTGATCTCAAGAGTGGTACAATTCCCCAAACGTGTTTACGATTCTGGTACATGTAAAAGTAGTACTGGTGACCAGCTGTTTCAATATAAATAGAAGCATTTTGCTACCTTAAGACCTTTTATATTTCATAGAAATAACCACTATGATATAAGCGAAAATCACTATAAGTGCTGCTTGTGAAACGGCAATGAGATTCTTACCCATGTCTAACTATCATCATTTCGTATGTCTGTATCATTTTCTCCATAAAAGCTTTTACAGGTTGGACATTATGTTGAATGCAACATTTGCTGGCACATTCAAGGAAATCCTAAAATCAAAACAGATCATAATCATATCTCTACAATTTGAATTACTGCCTCAGACTGCAGTAAAAGAGTTAATGCTTATTAAAAGCAGTTTAAACTTAATTAGTAGCTGAACTGCTATTAAACAGAATATAGCAAACATCCCTAGGAAAAAAAAAGAAATCACTTCTGTACTTCACCTGCAGGATTTAAGTACAATTTTTATATTGAGGAGAAGGCATATCACTACCAGAAAACCAACAGTGTGCCTGGAACAATAGGGTTTTAACAAGACTCTAATATTTACTGGAAAACTTTAAACAGTGAACCCATGTTGGCTTTTCCAATGTGCCTATCTTCTTCCCAGTCATCCTCCTACAAGGGAGCTATACTTTTTTTATACTGTTGCTATAAGCAAAAGAAACTACAAACAAAAAGCTTTATTTCACATATTTATGTCCAAAAATTAGGAAAGAAATCAGCATAAGACCTAAACTTTGGTAAACCTGCAGATCAATTCCCAACCTGCAGGATTCCATCACACAACCCTTCTGGTTGGAAGGAAACTGAGATATGGATTATGTTCTGTACAAAAGAAATTCTTCCATCTGTTCCAAATTTAACTTCAGATATTTAGTAGTTTTACTTATCTTACACCAACTCACAAATAACTCTATTAGTTACACCAAACAAAACATCACGAAACAACACACAAAGCTTAAGACCAAGGAAAAGTTATGAGTATATTTACATTGTAGTCTTCATCAGGAGGCTTGATTCCAGGAAATAAATCACTAGTTATACCCATGAACAGAGGTATATCGTGCGCCAAAAATTTGGGTTCATTCACATCCTTAATTGATCTAAGAACCTAAAGGACACAAATATAGAATTTACTGTTCGTATTAAAAAACACAATAAATTGTTCATCAATTATCAAACCATAAAGATTAATTAAATGGTGCCTTTGATAAGCAATTAAGCACACCTGCGAGATTAGCAGCATCGCACTGGAAAGCTCAGCATGTATTTTATCCTCATGTTACAAACTGGGAAACTACGACGCACAGATCAGAGATATAACATGTGGATGTATGCCAGACGTATGACATGGTGGAACTGCCTTCAGAAATCCAAACTGTGTGCATATATCAAATTCCTAAAAATTCCCACAGGAACTCACCAATACATCCTCATCTTCTGTGGGAAGTTTCAGTTTTAGTTTTCCAGCAGCCACCAAAACAGCTTTAATTGCTCGCATACCATAGTCGTAGTGATACTGAGAAGAAAGCTGTTCTGAACAAAGCCTGTAGGTCATGACTATCTTCACTGACAGGGACTTAGCATTCAAAAATCCATATGAATACAGTGAAATTTCTGCTATCAGAGCACAGTTAGGAACCATCATGGCTACTGGTCGGAAAAGAACCTGAAATACATACCCAAAGAAATAGCTTTAAATAATTCATTGAGAAATGTAAAGTAATTCCGAACTTTTGAAGGTGAGAAACCAAAATTCATCCCATCACAGCCTAACTGAAAACAGCAACACAATTTTAGATGAAGTACTGATCAATATGATTAGGTAAGCTGTGGATTAGGCTGGAAAGCAGTGGCCTGCAGAACATTTGGGAGCCAATTAAACAGAAGAATTAGCAGTGCTTGCAGCTTGTGACTCACTAGGAAGCTAAGCTGCCATCAGATTCATCTCAGTGTACAATGCAGTGCAGAAAATACACTGTTTCTCCTAACTCTTTTCCCTCATCATGGTCTCAAGAATGCAGTTTCCTCCTTACACTGATGCATCCTACACAGCAGTAAGCACAGGAAGGTGGTGTACACATCAGGTGAGAGAATGCACTTCCTTGCTTTAAGTAATTTGCAGCTGGTATATACTCTCCATGCTGCACCCACCATGCTGATTCAAGTTTACAGTGTACTTTCCATGGAGGCCACCTGCTCTGGCCCAGCATCTCTGCGCCATGTCGAGCCTTAAGCAGCTTCAAAAGGCTCCAGAGGACTTTGCTGAAGTCATGCCTCCTCAGGGAAACAGCTAATTTAGTCTATAAAATAATCTCAAAGATTTTAGTTAATCAGATGATCTGAGCAAATTCTTTACATGCTTGTTAACAGCTCTCTTAAATAAGACTACAAAAAATGCAGTGTGAAAAATACTTTCTTAAAGCATTTTTTCCAATATATAAAATAAATATTTGAAATTCCTTCAAAAAGAACAAAGTACCTAGAAAAAAATAAAGAGGCTTGGTCTGTATACATTGTATAAAAAGAATATTTATATTCCAGGTGGTACAGTCTGAGTTAATACCAGCAATACATGTGTACCTCAATTTCTTTGAAAAGAAATATTTATTATCTTACCTTGAGATTATCTGGAAGTTCAGAACGTCCTGCATAACCTGGATTCATTGTAATAGCTACAAAACAGTTAGGGTTAAGCTTCAGTTCAGTTCCTTCAAAAGTGAATGTTTCCACCTTTGTGTGTATGGCCCTCTGGAGGCAAAAGATCTGCTGTGCCACCACAGACAGTACTTCCAGTTCAATGCGATTGAATTCATCAAAACACGCCCATGCACCTGATGAAGCCAAACCCTTGAAAAACTGCAAATGAAGAAGGATACCAATAATATCACTAATGGAATCTTAGGAGATTCAAGAGAACTGAGAGTACTGTGTGGGAAGTTGAATTACATGAAAGCGATTATTATTATAATATCTAAGCCTGTTTAGAGCAAAGTTCAGTGATGTAATAAAGAACAAAGTCTTCTCTTGGTTCTAAAGAAAGGTAAATCAGAAGTTCCTGTCCTGTGAACTCTTGTTTATGTCATGTTTTAATTAGCAACTTAAAAGGATTTTGGAAAGCGTATAAAATTAAACATATCTAGAAACAAGTATATAGCATCCAAGGCTAGCATACCACAGGTACAACATTTACTTGTTTCTGAAAAGTAGGGGACCCTACAATTTTCATCCTAAAAATAGAATAACTTTATTTTCTACTTACCTTTCCCATTGCCAGGTAATCGAGGCCATCAGAGCAGTTGAAGACAACACAATGAACAGCAAGAGCTTTAGCCAAATCTTTGGTGGTCTCTGTTTTACCTGTTCCTGCTGGACCCTCTGAGGCACCACCAAGGTTTAAATAAAAGGCTCCAATCTAAGCAACAGAAATCGTTTATGGACATCATCAGTTTTTCATTCATGTCAAGTTACTCTGAATGAAAACGTTAAATTAAACTGCACTACAGTGTTTCATACAGTCATTATATCCAACATAAAAAGTATGGTGATACTAATTAAATCTAATAATTAAAAACAATCTGAAATTTACTTACAGCTTGGAAATATACACAAGAGAATTAATTTTGACCCTAGCAGAGAATTTAGTTTTATCATTCTCATGACCATAATTAGTTACTCAAACTTGGACCCAATCTTTTGGTTCTTGCTTAGATACATCTTTCAGATTAAATCTGATGCAATTACTTGGTTGGTACTCCTTTCTGTTCCTGTTTCCATTGGCCATTTCCTATTCTCTCCCACATTCCATTGCAGTAGGAAGAAAAACTGACAGAATGTACCTTGATGTTTTGGCAAATAGTTTCCTGGCATTACCCAGAGCCATACCATAAAAAGTAAAGGTATGAAGAGGGCAAAAAAATATTTTCTGATGCATCAGTTAGGTCTTTTCAGACCTTTTCTTTCTTAAATGCTACAGAGTTTGCAATTAGGTCTCCAGAGCATGAAATTTACAATCTTACAACAGGAGGAGGATGGGTACCTAGTAAAATTTGAAACCATACTCCAGCCAAGTAAACTGCAGTAAATGATAGTCAGAAAAGCCCTATCTAAGATGAATTTGGTAACTTTCAGCTGTCAGGTTAGCTGAGGGTAGACCAGAACAATAATAAACACCTCTAGCAAAAGCATGTATACTAAAAGGCACCAAACTATTGTATTAGTCTTAAGAACAATATTATCAAAAGTGGATCCTCCTTCACTTTATTAGCAACCACAGAACAACTGAAAAGCATTTTCTGTTCATGTAAGCTAGACAGCAATAAAAATACTGGGGTTTTTTTCTGTTTATTTTTTAAAAAACAAATCCACAACAGAACAGCCCACTAACGTTTCAGTCATGTTGCTATGTCAGTTTCATGTTCAATATTCTATAGAAATTGGAATATTTGAATACTAATTTTAACAGAAATACAAGAGTCTGACAGCAACTGCAAGCCCTGAAAGTGTGGCTGTAGTGAACAGTGTAAGAAATACTATGCTACAGTAAATACAGTATTTATTAGCACTGGCAGAAGATCATACCAAGGTGCGGTAACACCTGTCTGTAAGAGGAGTAATGACAAGGCGCGGTGAGTTTCCAAGGTATTCATAGGCATATTTTATGTTGCAATTAATGATGTGGACATAAACGTTCTCAGATTCCCAGTAATACCGCAGTTGTGCAAGCCACTGAAAGTCTGTTTCACTTTGCACACCTGATAAACACAGAATTGAAAGCAACCATAAAAAGATATTTTAGGTAACTGTTTTTTCTACTGGGTTTTAAAACAGCTTTGAAATTATTAATGTTGATGCTCACATCCAAATGCTCTCACACATATCTTAGTACTGGTATATTTTAGGAAGCAAAATCAGATTGGTTAACTATCTTGATTAGTGTGGTGGGTTTGCAATGTGGCTTCTTCAAGCAGCAGCTAAAAAGTTTCTTAAAGGTCCAACAAAGTAAACCCAGCTGGGCTCCCAAGGCCAAACTCCCAAACCCTGTTACTGACCAGGCTGGCCGGGTCAATCAGCACTGGTCTCAGGCCTCTGGGAGTCACATTTTAGAGAGAGAGAAGTGCAAACAGCTGCATTTTGCCACCAGAGAAGGGAGTAAGAAGATGTGAGAAACTTTGCAGACACCAAGGTCAGTGAATGGGGGAGGAGGAGGAGCTGAGAGAAGATTCCCTGCGTGCTGTGGAGAATACTGCGATGAAGCAGGTGTCCCCCCACAGCCCATGGAGGACAAAGAGACCCCACTTGTAGCCCATGGAGAGGCACCTGGGCCAGGCAGGAGTCCACCATGGAGCAGGTGAAGGAATAGGGAAGAATCTGTGACCTGTGTTGGAGGAAGCCCCTGGCTTCCTGCACCTGCAGCCCACAGAGAGAGATAAGAGGCAGAGACAGAGGCTCATGCCAGAGCAGGTTTGCTGGGTTGCTTGTGACTCTGTGGGGGACCAGGCTGGGGACAGCAGTCTGGGTCTGAGAGAGTGAGAGATATTCTATGAGTTTATAGCAGTGACCCACGCTGGGGCAGTTGGTGAAGAGCCGAGGCCCTGTGGGAGAGGACTCACGTGGAGAGGGTCGTGGAGGACTGTCTCGCGTGGGTGGGACACGCAGGGAAAGGGTGAGAGAAATGCCCTCCCCAAAAAGGAGAACAACTCTTGAGGAACTGACCAAAGAGTAAAGCCTCCATTCCCTATTCCCCCCCCCTTTCCCCAGTGACATCCTTGGGAGGAGAAACGTCATAAATAGAGTGAAGTCTGCAAAGAAGGGAGGGGTGGAGGTGGTATTTTAAGAGCTGTTTTGTACTTCTTATTATCCAATTTTGGTTTCTCTATGTGTGTGTAGTGTAGTATAATAAAATAGGGAGTTTTCTTGCCTTTCTTCTGTGTTGAGTCTGGTTTGCCCGTGACACTGATCACAGAATGATCTCTCCCTGTCTTTATCTGGACTCCAAAGCCTCTCAATAGGTATTTTCTCCCCTGCCCAGCTAAGAGGGGAGTGATAGAGTGGCTTTGGTAGGAGTCTGGCCTCCAGACAGGGTCAAATCACCACAATTAGCTATGAATTAAGACATATGTGAAGAAAAAAAAGCCATTATAATCACCACGTTCAATCATTTCCATCAGGACGTCTCTGGCATGAACATCAATAGTAACCAAGGCAGCCAGTGTGGTCCTTGTTTGCTTTGACAGTTTTCCTCTCACCAACTTCACAATATCATTAAGTTGAAGCTGAAGTGTATCATAATAATTTTTTAAACCCTAGGTTGAAAGAAGGTAATTATGAATCTGATTATATGACAGTTTCAAGTATTCCAGACTCATTCATGTTGACTAAATATCTTAACAGAAATTGCTTATTTGCATCAAGTTCTCTCTTTCTTGGTTATGCATTTATGTTGTAAAGCTACCTTTTAATCTATGCTTGCTCTAAACAAGAGCATTCAAGTACCTGAATCACAGATATAAATTACTGTACATAAATTTACATATAGCAAACTCATATGCTGATATTTTTTCAAATTTTATTTTTACTGTAGAAAAGTATTTGAATAAGCAAAATATATTTGCCGACTTGAAAAATTAACAAAGAATTTTTTTAAAGTCTGTGCATTACAAAGTACCTCTGGTCCTCTGCAAAGAGCTTCATGTACCTCACTTGTCCAGAACATTTGAGACACACACAAAACTACTTGTCCAGGCCACTCCAGAACCCACCTTTTTCTCTCAGTCTCTAGATATGCCTGAGAGGTAAATGAAGTATACAGATACAGTGTGAGTGCATATATGTAATACTGTAATACAGAAACATACAATAACATGAGCCTGTTACTATTCTTTTTGCACTTTTTTTGCTTTCTTTTCTTTTTCCAGGCTTTTAAGTCCAAATGATCTTTAAAATCTTTCCCCCATAGATTTGAAATTTGTTAACAAATAATTTTAAAGATTCCTGCATTTATCTTTCCACATTAAGTAAATATTCACAACTTATCACTAACTTCACACAGAGAAACATTTTCTGACTAACATACTGTGTTGTATGTCTAACTTCTAATTAAATAAACCTGAATGATATATCCTACAATATAGGATATAATATAGATGATATATCCTATAAGCACAGTATTGCTGCCAAGCTTTTAAAATAATTTATATCTAGTGTTACAGGAAAAAAAAAAAAACAAACTTGATTCTTAATTCAAAATAAACTCCTACTTATCTCACTGGCCTATAAATATAAGTCATGTTAACTCGTTTCTGGCCCCAAATCAAGAAAGGTCCGTTTTTGCCCCAATTATTAAATGACTACAAAACCCATACCATTCTTGATCTAGCAATCACATCATGAATACTCTTCAGCATAACATCTTCTACTTGAATTAACCACTTCTCCACTGCACCTCGAACTTTGGAAGTAGAAATGGTTGAAATCAGTTCTACACGCTCGCCTTCAGAACTATACATTGCTTTAATATCCAAATTGGGAAGGAAATGTAGTTTAGCAATGCCTTCAAAACACTTCTTCAAGTGAGGCTGAACTCTGAGAGGATCCTTAGTCTCTGACAGAATCTCCAACATTTCATCATTAGACAAGAAAAAGAAGCTAAAGAAAAATACAGGAAAATGACAAAAGCCAACTTTGTTATCAAGCTATTTTAAAGGCCAACCTTATTTGCATTCAGAATCTTTGGTTTTAAGGAGCCAAAACCCATCATACCGAGGGAAGATGAGACGTTTTTTCTCAAGATAAGCATTAAGCCCTCTCCGTATTTTGTCAAGAAGCTCATTACAGTTCTGAAGCTTCTCCAATAACCCTACCAAGGAAGTAGCAACAAGAACCTGTAACAATGAACACATACAAACTGTAAACTACCAGTCAGATGTTACAAACGGTAGAAGTTTTTCAATTAATGTTTTCTTTCAGTACCATATGTTTCCCTTACCTTTGGGTCTTTGGCACAGTGCTTCATAATATCCCTCCAGTATCTGTCCACAGTCTGAAAGAGACTCCCCTCTTCTGGCATTTGCTGCATAATATCCTCAGAATAAAAAATGGGTTCCAAATAAAGCCACTGTGCTTGCACTCTCAGACATTCATCAATTATCTCCTGAATATTAATTAGGCGATTTTTCCATTCCTTAATAAATATTTTAAAAATGTCACTTTAGTATTTACAAGCAAACAAAAGAAAAATACAGAAAAAGTAGATCATGTGGTACCCTAGTTCCCAAGGAGAAAATAAAAATATCTAGTAGTAAACAAAATAAAAGAACAATATTTAGGAGTATTTAGGTTCCTCCATGTATACAGATGGCTAAAAGGACTCAGGAAGTTTAACGTACCTGGAAATTACTTTTCCAAAATGTAGTTAGCACTTTAGTGCTATGACCTTTTAACATCTTAATGGTTAAGTAATACCAGGAGACTATCAATGACAAATTTTGTTTCATTTCCCCACAGCAAGGAGCTCTTGGTTTGCAGCTGAATTACAGCAGGGATTCAAGCATGCCAGAAAGGCCACGCTACATCACGAGAGATCCATTTAGCACAGTATCCTGTCTCCAAAGTGGACAATAGCAGATACCTCTGGAAGATTCTGGAAAGACTGCCTGTTCATTGAGCCTGCTTGAAACTGAATATTTTGTACATAAACCAACAAAGACCTAGAGAGGATAACTACAAAGCAATTTCACCAGCTTCACTCCTGTCAGTAGTCATGGTGTTAATACAAAAAAGACTACTCTAGCCCTGAAAATACAAAAGCAGATGCAAAGTGATCCCATCATTGTTTGGAGGTCTCGTTTAAAAATTTCTCTCAGCCCTCAAGAAGTTTCCTTGACCATCCAAAACCACTATAGTTCAAAATTTAAGTCCAAAATTCAAGGATTAAATAATTAGCTATTCTTATTAACGATGACGAAACATAATTTCTAGTTATTGAGAAGCAATGTTGAAGTATTAAATCACTAACAAATACAGAGTTTACAAAAATTTTGAAAGAATAATCACATTCTCTTGGTTGCACTTGAATCTGGACAAAAGAGGGAATTCCAACAGAGTAATGGAAGTAGGACTTATACAAACTCAAAAGAATCTTGCCAAAAAATCAACGAAAGCATTTCATTAACAAGTCAAGCAATAAAGCTGTAATGCAGTTGGCATACTCCTACATTATATAGTTATCCTTCAAATAAAAACATTTAAAAAATGTACCCATCGTACCCTGATTTCTTTGTCAAATGGTTTAATGAAAGGTGATCCTCCCAATATCTGTGTTTTTGTAATCTGATCATCAAGAACAGCCTGAATCTCATCCACTGCAGACAGAATATGAATACCAGGCTCACGATACACAGCTATATTGAAGGAAATTGAACCCCAGGTTTCCATCATGCCATGCAATGCTTTCTCTAAGGAAAATTCCTACAGTTTAAAGAGAAAATAATTTTAGTCACTGAATTATTTTCTTTCCAACTCACTGATTTAGTACATGAGCTTATCTAGCTGATTAAGCTATTTTGCCCTAATATCATAGAGCGGCTTGTTACTCTTTTTCTTAGTATATCATTTTCTAGTACATGGAAAGCAACACACTCAGGAAGTGCTAATGATGTAACATGAGATACAAACACACACTTACTGTTATCATCTAATGGGCCAAAGTCTCATCAAATCTTTTTTTGTTGCATAAGGGCAAAGACAAAAAATTCTAGTCTTTTCTATTTTTTTTTTTTTTTTTCAAAAAAGCCAACTGTCACAAAGAGATGCGATGTTATATTTGTCACTATCAAATCTCCATGCTTACCTTGCTTGCATCTACACTTATAGCTTCAAACTCTTTCAAATAAGGGGCTAGATTATGCTTTAAAATTTTTCTGAGGGTAGTTCCAGCGTCTGGTGTTAAATCATAGCCTACTTTACTTGACAGCTGCTTCCAATGACGAGTTCTCATGCCAGGATTACAAAAGATAGTCACAGTAGGAATATTCTCCTAATTGAGGAAAAAAAATTATAAAATTTGTGACATGCATTATTTCTTAACTTTTTAATCATCTTTGATGTGTATTTAAAGTTCTGCTGCATTAGCTGATGACATAAATCTTTTCTGAAAAGTGCAGATGGATCTCCATTGGATTTCCAAGTAATTGGAGTAAATTACCGAAAAATATATAAAACAATTAACTACAGTCTTAGCAGAAAAAGAGAAAAGAGACCACCTTTCTGCTAGGGTCTGTCAAATTGGGCTGCCATTGCCATTGCTTTCAAAACCTTCTTTTCTCCTGTATGTGTCCACTGTCTAACAATTCCCATTTATAAAACTACAAAGAGATCCAAAATCCTGTTTCATTAAAATCAGTGGGACAGCACAGTCTGGAAATGGTGACTCTGTTCACTTTCTGTAGCAGGAGTCTCTGACACTACATCATCTACCTATACTTAGGGCTGAATTTAGCACTTGTGCCAAAACATCAAATATTAATATCCCTCACCTTTTCATAGAATCATAGAATGATTAGGGCTGGAAGGGACCTTAAAGTTCATCAAGTTCCAACCCCTCTGCCATGGGCAGAGACACCTACCTCTCACTAGAACAGAACTCCTTACCTTAAAGTCTTTAATCTGCTCCAGAACTGAACAACACATTGTAAAAGTTGTTTTTTCTTCTGTCATCTCTTCTACAGTTCTGTGTTGTGATGTCTTTTTCCACCCCCGTTGAATTCTCGTCTCTTCTTGTTGGAAGAGTCTTGACACTTTGTATATCTCTCTAAAAGACTCATCAAGCTCAGCCTCCAGGTTTTCCCCATTCAGTTCCAAAATGGTACCATCCATCCATCTAAGAAAAAAAGTTAGAATAACAAATAGCGCACAGAAATAATTAAAACTTATTTTGCAATACAAGCAAGACGTATAATGGTTAAATTGAGCAAAGCTCTTATTTCCAATTATTGCCATTCTACACAAAATTCTAAGGCACAATTGAAGGTGGTTTCATCACACTTTTCTGTGTATTTGTCTAATTCTCTCAATCGGTTGCATAATTAAACCAAGGAAATGTATGCATTGAGAAATATTAAGTTAAGCTCTGGACAGAGATCAATATATGAAATCAAAACATACTAGGCCATTATATTTAACCCCCACCGCCCACAAGTTATAACTTAAATTTTGTCATGTTATAACTTCCAGAGAGTACAAGAATGTGTAAACAATCTCAATTAATTTAGACATTACAATATGTAATGAAAACTATACCAATTGTAAGCCTTCTAACTGAACTTCTTCCTTTTCTAGTACACACAATGGCTCATAACTAACCACATTTTTTCTTCCTAATAATTTCTTTCATTGAATTTGTCTTATGCTGGGTTCACGGGTATAACCAATACAGTTGGAAGCCAGCATGATATATACTCTTTTGTATTACATTAAAAAAACCACAGATTGACTTTTCTACCTGCTGAATTATAAATAACCATCCTTATATTTAAGTTACATTACTATTACACTTGGATTGCTAATAACAAATTCGTTTATAAGAAAACAAATCCATATTCTACACCTGACGTGAACGAAATCGGCAGAAGCATTTTCCCTGCTCTGACTCATTTAGCTTCAAGAGCTGATTTACCTTTTTTCTGTTTGTTGCCATTTCAGTATAAGCTGAAAAAGTTTCTGATATGGTTCAATCTCAAGTTTTAAGTTCTTTAGGAGTGGGAAGTCACTCAGTTTCCATTCAAGTAGAGTCTCTTCTTTATTTATAAAAGCTACTGCTTCATCAGCCTCCTGTATGTGTTTCTCTAACATCCTCAGGTGAGCCACATACTGAAATCAAATAATGATATGGCTCGAGTTATATCTAAGCTATGCTCTGAACAGATATCTAAATATGATAGCAAAATATAATAAGCCTTCATATTTACTAAAATTTTAGAAAATATGAATTGAAATTCTTATCCTTGAGTAGATAAATTGTGAAGAACCCAGATTAACACTAGGAAAATAAAGTTGGTTTTATCATTACTGAATTTAAGAGTGTAAAACCATTTCAGAAATGTTTGAACTTTAAAAATTCATTGTCCCAGGAGGCAGGCACGCACAACTTTATGTACCTGACCTATCATAAGGGCAACTGGGATTTATTAGTTTATGATTTCTTTTGTATTTTGAAGTGTTCTGATTTTATAAAAACAAAATTACTAAACCTGATTGTGACAGCCTCCAATTAAAGCAAAAGACATGCTCTGGCCATTATAAAATACTGCTAGAAATTTGCAAAATTTTGGACAGTGGTCTGCTCTTTATTAGCAGTAAAATTAAGTTTGGAAGGTCATAGGAAAAAATTAAATCAAATTGCTACCCGTTACTTTCCCCTTTATTTCCTCAGTATATCAAAATCAGGGAAGGAAATTCCTATACAAATGAAATTATCTGCAAATAATGTCACTGGGTCCAGAACTGCATGCGTTATATAAACCAAAATAAATTAAAAAAAAACAATAAATCACTTTATACTTCTGTAATATCTCAGTCCTTGCTGGGATTACCTTTCAACTCATTTAAGCACAAATTCATAGTAAAATTTATGACAGGGGTCATTTTATGAGTTGATTCATTGTGAGAAATGGATAAAAAACGTTTATATTCACATTCTTTAAAATAACTTATTACCTTTAATTCTAACTTTCTTCATGACCCCTATGTATTAAATATAGAAAACATTTCTACCCATCTTATAATAAATGTTAACCAGACCTGTGGCATGCAATCCAGTTCTGAGTACTCTTTGAAATTCTTGACAGATTGTGTCGACATGTCTAATTCCACCATCAGTTTCTGACGCCTATGTATCAGTTCTTGCTCTCTTTTACATTTAGACTGTTCAATGAGCTACAAAACAAAAGATTGGTTTTAATGGTTAAAAAAAGTATTGCAAAAGTGTTTTTAAGTCCTTTCCATAATGAACATACACAACACTATCTGAACTAAACATTTAGCACAAATAAACAAAAAAATAATACAAATAAGGTATTATCCCTACACTAGTTGAGATTTCTTCATAAATTGCTTGCTGTATGACCCATTTAAGTGTGTACAACCTCTATATGTGCACATGGAACCTTTATCTCAATAATTATAGTAGTTATGATTGCCTTTAAGGCCTCCTACAGCAAAGAATTGATAGAATCTCATCTTTGGGATTCATGTTTTATTGCCAAAGGGGACACTTACAGACAATGCTACCCTGCATGTATCTGCTGCTACAAAAGGAAGAAATTCTAGAACAGAAGGCCACTCTAAAGCACAGGGTCTGCAGACAGTGAGGTTATTTTTACAGCACCAAAGAAGAAATAAGCAGAGGCAGAGATCTCCTAAGATAAGGACACCTACTGCCATGGAAAAATCCTGAAGCAGACAAACAGATATTCTCCAAAGGAGGAACCAGTCGTCTCCTATCGCATTAGAAAAAGAACAGACTTGTATCTTAGAGTATGAAATGCAAATATTGAGAGTTGTAAAAACTTGATGTAAAACTATTCTTATCCTCAAGCAAGTTGCTACACAGTCTGCAACCAAGAGACATAATCCTGAGGGAGTCATTAAATCAGACACAGTCTGTACTGCCATTTTCATTAAAAAGAATATGAGCAAACATCATGGACTGTCTGTGTACAAGTAGAAAATTAATTTCACTAGTTTATTCTTCAGGATTAATAGAATGATAATATGTAAACAAAATATTTTAGACATAGTCTCACAAGCTGGTTATGTTTTAAGTCAGAGGCATATGAGTCAGAGGCACACTCTCCAATGTACTAAATGAGTGCTGTTTGCGTTACATGTGCAGGTATGTTTAGCATTCTGAACAAATAAATAACCTAAGGTAATAGTCTCACAAGCTAAAATATACCATAAACTAAGAAAATGCTCTTACATCATCATGTTCATCAAAAATAGGGTTAATCATCTTTGGCCATAATAGAACTGCTGCATTCTGTGCAATGTCCTCAGGAGCAAATAAAAAAACATCTAATAAGTAATTCATTTGCCGACAGGACTCCTATAAAAAGAGATGTCACAAAACTTCAGTCTTAGGTCTGTTTAAAATACAGGGCAGGGCAATATTATCTACAAATATAAAACCAGAAGTCTACATTTCACAGGCTTTTCAAAATTCAGAGTTACTTCAGCAAATTGGATATTATTATTCAAATTACATATAAAATGTTATTTGAATCTCTGTCTCATTTATGAGATTTTCTCTCTAAATATGACTCCTATGGTCTGCAAATTTATATTAAAAAATCCCAATACTATTTAATATCTATATATATTCTGCAGCATAAACTTGTGTTATATTTACAGGGCTATTACCATAGCAGAAAATATATCGCCATAACATAAGCAAAGAGCTTCTTTTCCAGTAACATTTCTGTCTGACCCACACCTTACACAAGTTTTCAGATTTGCTCTCTGAATACACACAAAGTACTATGCTAATGCAACATTATCTATGTTCTGCTCAAACAGTGAATTGCTTCTTGTGGTTTAGAAGTCATGACTATTTTATACAAAATTCTATTTACACATTATATTTTCACAAATAGCTTTTTAAGCAACCCTGAAGTAAGTCCCTAGGTACAAACATACTGTCTTACAATCTACTATGATTTATTAAAAGCTGCACTTCCCCTCTGACAGGCAGAGCACACGCGAATGGGGAATAAGAAAGGCTGGCATATAGCAAAAAAAAGAGCTGGACTTCTCCCTGAAGCAATGCTGAGGGTACAGTTTTTTCATACTTGCAGCAGGATCAGATAAAAGTCTCTGAACTCCAGAGTGAAGTCTGCATTTGTACAAGCCCACATGTTTAGCAAGAGATTAAGATATACAGGATAGTAAATCTTACCTTGACTCTTAACAACAGGTCTTGAATATCTTTGGTTTTGACTTTCTTTATGTAAGCTATTGTTTCCACCATTTCTTCTGTTGTCTCAGGAACTTTTAATGCACGTTCCTTAATTGCTTCAAATTCCCTGCATATCCTATAGTTAACATAAAATATCAAAATGTTATGATTTTGACTGGCTTCAAGCTCAGCTTTAATAGCATTAGAAGTTCAGATTACTTAATTTGCACAAACTCTATTACTTCACTAAAGTAAATGGGAAATATGATGAAGTCAGGGTAGAAAAATACTACTTATTAATTTGCAATAATTGATTTGTTTGGATTTTAGGGGTATTCTTTTACAATAGTTCAATTACTGTTTGCAAGTACATGAACTGAAGTACAGTATCTTTAGAATGCACAAACTTTCCTAGCAAATTTATCGTCATTTTGGTACTGTGGAATCACTATGAAACTTGACTAAAATTGTTCATTTTAATAAAACAATTTAATATGACCTCAGTCATATTTTATCCATGCCTATAAATTAAGCTTTAGAACTGACCAGTGTTATTATCTGTCATTATCTCTGAAAACCTAGTTATCTGTCATATAATAAAGAAAATCTATCTAGTGTTTCCTTTGACAGTGCAATAGTACTGTATTTCACACTGTGAATGTAATGGAAGTCTTTTGATCTTTTAGTTCCTCCATTAGTATGTACTAGTATGTTCCCCTACTATTTTTTTGAGCCTAAAGCAGACGAGAAAACAGATCAGCTGGTGCAACTTGCATGAGCTCCATAGTTAGCCAACAGCCTACAACGAACAGGAGTTCGGTGTATTTGCATTTCTGCTACTACACATTAAACATATACAGCATTCAGAAGCAGAAAATTCTACTTACTTTTCATTTTCCTCTCTGTAATTTGCAACTATTCTGTCCATGAGCATTTTTGCAAAGTTGTCTGCATTACTAGCCAAACCTCGCTTCAAATCAGCACAGTTCAAACAGATCATAGGGAAATGCACCAACTCTGGTAAACCCAAGATTTCCTTCTTGAGGGTGAAGAATTCATCTATGAACTTCAGAAAAACAATAGATGTTATGCTTCAGAGTTGCCATTTAAATACTTGGCTACATGAATAAGTATAACACATTAAGGAAAATAATATTTACCACAGACTTTTAGGGAAAAAAACCTCATGTTGTAGATGTGCAGGCAGCGAGTGCAATTTTTAGCTAAAGGCTAAGCAATTTTTATTCTCTGGATATCCTCCCTTCCCCATTCTCATTATTGCTGTATGTATAGCAAAAATAATGCATAAAATGTAGAATTAAAACTCACAGAAGTATATTCATCAAAACTGTGTTCTTCTGCTTCAAATCTTTCTATCCGTGCCTGTGCAGTTCCATCAACAAGCCAGCCAAACCTTTTAACTGCAGTTCAATAGCATAATAATATTATTATAACACATAAACATACACCGTACAGTAAGGTATTTATTTTAAAGAAGTAACACAGTAATTTAAGCATTCTTCTACCACTCACCATAGTTTTCAAAATATTCCTTTGGACTTTGAAAGTTGTCTCTGACAGATATTTTCAGTGTTGATGTGGCCCATGCTATGACATGATTAGGAAGCTCAGAGTCCAGGGTTGTAGTGCCTTCCACTGGCCAAGAACGTACTGTCTGGGTGTTCAGAAGTGCAAATTCTGATCATTTAAATTTTAAAAAGCAATGCAGGGATACATATATTTTAAAAGTAATTGCAATTTGCAGAAGACAATGAATCAAATGAAAGTATGTAAAATGGACAAAAAAGAATTATTCATTCTAAATCCCAAATACTTAAAGGTTAATAGGAAGTCAACAGGGATACAGCTACAGCTCCCAGAAAGGCTGTCATCCCTGGTGTCACAGAGTGAGTCCTAAGATAAAAATCTTGAGATATTGTATAAATTACTTGTTAGGGATTTGAGGCTTTGCTTTATCTGAGAAAGAAAATCAACTCCAATTTTCCTTGTCTTTCTCTGGGTGTATTAATTATTAATGCAAGTTCATTGTCAAGCATCACACATATAACTAAGGTGCTAATTTTATTTCTTTAAAAATGCTAGTTGACAGTTTACAGTGCAAAATGACTTGATTTTCAATGCTAACAATAAATACATAAGTAAATTTGAATATGTGGTTACTTATACTTAAAGCATTCTTGGGTTTTCAAAACATGCCAAAACAAAAAGTTTAGCTTCTAGCCAGTTTTATTTCCCGGGTAGGTTTTCCACTTGACTTCTATTTAATGAACAAGCAGACAACTAATTTGTAGGCATATACACAGATTTGCAAATTAAAACAGCAGAGTAAAACAATCAGTGGCAGGTGTACCCATTTTTTAAGAACAAGAAAAAAACAAAATGATTTTTAGAGCCTGGAGCTCCACTGAGCATTGTTTCATGATGTGACCTGCAGAATGCTTGCTGAAAATAAATACCTCAAGAGTCTTTCTGCTTTCCATCACCATGGTAGCTGGAGTGCTAAATCACCGATATTTTCACATACAGAGCAACTTAGCAGATACATATTTAAATAAAGAGAAAAGCACACCTGCAGAGTCTGTCCTATACGATGTACTGTAAACAGAATTGCTTCTTCTAGGTCTTGGATGCTTGGATAAAGCTCCATTTTCTTTTCACTGATAGTCAATTCCATCTTAAATAAAGGTAGAGACTTTCTATCTTCGGGATCAAAAGGTTTCACAAAAGCTTCAACTGTTCTTATCAATAATTCTTTGATCTGGGTAATAACACGTATCACTTAGTAGCTGGAAGAACAGAAAGCCCCATCCCACCTTCTCCTTATTTCCATTCAATTTAGTACTTCTGGCATGATAAGGTGTGTGACTTTTTCCAATGTATTGACTAGGCATTAATCCCAACTCTTAAAGATGTGAACGAATAACAAGTCAATATTGCAGTAAAGACCACACATTTATTGTTGCTACAAAATTAATTCTATCAGAAATATATGCCTTAAGTATAAGTGAAATATCTGTAATACCCTAACCTGAGAAACATTTCATATAACTATCATCTTTATACAAATAAGCAGAGGGAAAAGAAATGAAAAAAAAAAAGAAGAAAGAAAAAAACCACAACTCGCAAAGCGTTTTCCAAAGAAAAATGTTGCATTTGGAAATGTGGCAGACCTGCAGCCACTTGCACACCTATCAGCAGAGCTGGACTTTCAGGCTACTGTTTGGTAGGTGTGTTTGCTCTCAAAGGAGAGGGACCAGGTTTTGTTCATTCTGCTAATATATAATACATAATTATAGTTCCAAGGTTGGGAATAGGAAGGGTCCTGAGATCACTGAGATATTTCCTTCTTTAAGTTAATTACATTCTAGTTGGTAGAATTAACAAATTTTCTGTGCCTAAAAATCTAAAAAAAAAAAAAAGTAGACAACACCACATATTTATTTTAAATTAGGGAAGTTAATATTTAGCACTTTGAATACTTTGCTGGATTATATGCAACAGATGGTTAACAATGATTAAACAAACAGGCCCCATATCATATAGCATGCTGATTCATTAAAATTACCTAAATTTCACAGAGTTTTACCTAAATTTATCACAGAGATAAATTACCCAAGTTTATCACAGAGAGCAAAGATTCTTTCACCTGATTAGACATAAGTGTAGCCACACAGTTATAAAAAGAATCCACTTGATGCAACTTTACACCATTCAATGAGTCCTTCTGAGTAAAGAGCCTGATAATTTTCTGATACCAGGTATTCAATATCTTCTCTTCTGCTTTAGAACAGCTCAGAGAGACATATGTCTTTAAAGATTGACAGTCAATTGGCCCTTTCAATCTAGAAAAGAAAGTTATAGGCAACTTTAGAAACTAAGTTTAAAATCCCATGGAACAAAGTAACAGCAATCTATACTGTATTACAAACCCATTCATTTTAGCAGAAAGCACAGTGGGAATCTAAGCATCACTTCTGTAGATCTAAATGTGGGAAAAAATATCCCAAACCCCAGAAGAACAGTAAATATNAAAGTTCCAAGATTAAAAATTAAACTGAACAGATAAGAAACAGCAAATCTGAAATCTTACACTACTAGAAGTAATTTTTTCAAACACTACTTCAACCAGCCTTCTATGAGGAACACGGCATCAAGATTAAACGAGATCTTTACAGACTTAAAGGCAAAACATAAATCAAAAGGGCTGATACTACTACTATCAATTTACGCACCAAGAAAATATTTATATGCAAAAGACAGAACAAAATTTAAACATGTCATAACACAAAATAACCTCTTCAAAGACCATTTAACTGCACATTTAAGAAATTCATTATGTAAAAGACCATAGTAAATAACAGAAGTGAACAAACTCTTCTTTATCAGCTTCCAAAACCTACATGGTTTAAAAAATTGCCAAAAGAGTCTCTACCTGAAACTTGAGAAATCCACTATAAGAAAGGCAGAGAATGTTGCATAACCAAGATCCAACACAGTTTTCATTGTGGGGTGGAGAATGTGCAAGTTGGAGCTGATTTTTTTTTTTGCTTGGATAAAACTGTTATGCCACTGTCTAGAAAAATCCAGTCCTCTGATAAAAACCAACCAGAGAAACAAACAACAAATGAATGAACAGCTCAATCAATACTTGAATAAAATATTCCTACATATAAAAAATATTAAAAAACTTATGCCCTAACATGAACAGTTATTTGCCATACACATATCTTCAATACAACGCAGTAGAGGCCATAAAGGTGCTCTCCCTGATCAAATATGATTTATACTCCAGAGTATTTTCAGATCAGCTGCTCTTCCTAAAGCTCTTTCAATGTAAATTTCTAACTTCACCAACTGCTAAGGGGAAAGACTTCTCACTGATATTTAGATGATACACATACTTCAGCAAATCATGCAGCTGAAATAATTCTGTCTACCTGAATTCCTGTTCCATTTTGGCAGAGCATAAACACCTTTCCTTCAGTCTCCAGGTTTCACTTCACAACATGGAAGTCAAATGAAACCTTGGCATTAAATAGTGTTTGACCATGTTAAATACCGCACAGTGCTGCTGTTTGCCAGTAAAGTGCTCCATATACACTCACTTTATGCCACAGGTGGCTGCAATATGACTTTAGTATCTGGGCATTCAGAGCCAGAAGTCTTGTTTGTAGTCATAAGTGCTACTTTATGTAGCAACATGTAATAATCAGTAATAAAAGACTGTCAGTCCTAAAACACTGTAAGGCACATAGATATAAGATGTTCAAACATAAGATCCTCTGAACACAAAAAAAGTCTCATTAGGGCAATCCAGAATTAAAATTGTGCTATAACTCTGTTCATGCAGCTGAAAAAGAATTTCATTCTGAGCAACTGAGTGTGTTTTGCTGGTGAGTTGTTAACTTGTTACACTCACATTGGTAATAAAGATTTCTCCTTTACATCTTCAAGTCCATCTTCATCTGGATCAATAAGAATACTTTGCACTAGGAAAACAAAAAATTAATACGTGAACATTATAAGAAAATTAAGCAATATTCAATAGGCATTGTAACTCCCCAGTCTTTCTCCAGATTGAACCAAGACATAGTAGGATGGAAACATAACCGTATCATCCAAATCTTCAGAATACATTCTCTCAAAGGTAACTCAAATCACAGCTTCTGCTAAGTATCTATACAGATTCAGGTGGTTTAATTCCAATTCTGCCCAATTCATGAAGGTTTTCAGATAGATTAGTGTGCTTTATAAAGTAATTTCTTCACTGAGAGGATGGTGGGTCAGTGGAACAGGGTCCCCAGTGAAGTGGTCATAGCACCAAGCATCAGAGTTCAAGGAGCATCTGGACAGTGCTCTTACTCATACTGTTTGGTTTTAGATAGTCCTTGCAAGGAGCTGGGAGCTGGACTCAGTGATGCTTATGGGCCACTTCCAGCTTGAGAAATTCTCATGAAGAGAATGAGTGCTTACTTCTCATAATTACTCATGGCAATTTTGTTTAACATATTTATATACAATTGTCCCACTGAGAACATTATGAGCCCCATTTTAAATTGTGTCTTTTTATAATCAGCATTTTAAAAAATATTAGCTACCCACCAGAATACTGATAAATTTGGCTTGATTTCAGGAACTATAAACTTAAATAAAAAAGATATTAATTCATGATTTCAAGGGAATGCCCTTTCAAAATTCCAGTTCATTAATTTTTCTAAGTCTAAAAATCAAGTGGAGTTGTATGAGTCATATTTTAAAATAGCTAATTATCTTTGCAGATCTTTATTTCAGTTTCCTTATACATAGTAAGCAGCACCAGAAAACTTATGGATGTGCCTGTAGACGAAGAGTTTAAAAAAAGCTGTTGTGCCTGAAGAGGAGAAAAATAACAATTACTTGTACATGAAAAGTTCCTACTTTCTTTAGTAGAAAACAGCAATGCATTCTCACATCAAATTAACTACATACGTTAAAGGCTTAATGAAATTACATCAGCAATCAAATTTTTGTCATGAAGTCTACAGCTGCCTTTTCTTTGCTTAAACTATTCCTTCAGTTGGTTAACATTTTACTTGTCCAAATATAATCAACAAGTTTTGCCTTAAACATTACAGCAAATATTTGATGAAGCAGAAAAAGAAATCCGTGATTAATTACAAGAATCAAGCCTGGCTGAAAGATCAATCTAGAAAAAAAGATTTTCAATAGGTGGACATGGAAGAGCTTATAACATACACACACACATTAATATATTATTAGTAGTACTCTGTAGTTTCTGATAGTTACCCGCAGATCTTCTCGTGCTTGTTTCATAATCTATTATTATCTCCTCTACAAGCTTTTCAACTAACTGCATTCTGCTTTTCTTAAGTGACTGTGGCACCAACTGGAGTATGGACACTAGCCATTGCTTCTGAATGGGCAGCACTGGTCTACGTTCCACACACTTTTTCATAAAGAGATAGATTTCCTGAAAAGACAGTATTTTCAGAGATCTAATAATTAGTTATGTAAGTATTTTTGCATTAGACTTGACAATGAAGTCCTTTTATTCACCATGGCTGGCAAATTGTGTCTCTGTCTCAACACCTAAATACCAAATATTGTAGTTTTTATTAAAGCATTTTCCTTAGTTCTCAGGTGAAGTTTATGACTGACAATAAGACAGTTCAAGGTCCGTGTTATTGCTATTTGGACAAACTTTTATCTGGCAGAAGGTATGCACATGTAATTGGTTTGTCATTGTGTTGATTTTATTTACCTAAGAAACAGGTATTTGTGCTTTTGAGTGATAGGTTTGTTATAAACCAAAAAGAAATGAAAATGTCTGTAGTCTTCAGAACGAGTTCACCTAACATCAGCTAGGAAAAATACATATTCCCCTAAGCTATTTAACGTAAATATCTCAATGGCAATTTGAGATTTGAGTTGCTTTCAGAGATTAAGTCTTACCTTAAAAGCTACACACAAATTTCACAATTTGTATGTTTCTTCCAATCAGGTGAACAATGTCAAAGACCACTTTTTGTACAGGCTAAAGTATGATCTATGACCTCAACTGAAAAAATCCAGAAGCCTGTTAGAATTTTTTTCTAAGTAATGATATTTAATTATGGTTTAGATCAAAACTTAAGTTACTGATGGACATACCTTCTGTAATAGAAGACTACTTTCTGTCTATTGGACCACAATAAAAGATTCCTACTTTGTTTCCTATTCCATTTTTCCTGAACAGGACTATTGAAAAAGATTCTCCTGTTAAACCACCATTAATTTTACATAACATACTCAACAATTCTGAATAGAGACCCTTCACTCTTCTAGTCTAAAAAAAGCTGAAGAATTTAACTCACTCTTTGTTGATTTTTCTCACTGTCCATCTGTATAAAAAAGGAACAGAAAATTTATTAAGAGCATATAAACAATAAAAAAAACCCAAACAGAAATACAAATTTTAACAAATATTATTCCTAAATAAAGACTTTATTCTGTAAATATACAGATATTAATTTCAATGGAACTACTAACATAAATGCCCCAATAACAAAGAATGAAACAGGCAACAGTTAAATGAGCTCACCCTCAGAACCAGCGCCCTCCGTCCTGCCCGTCGCCATCTCAGGCGCCAGAGACACGTCGCCGTGTCGAGGCCTCCTCAGCCCCAGGCGCGCAAGCTCAGCGCCCTTCGCACGTCCGGGCAGTAACGGTGGTTCTGCTCCCGCAAAACCCCTGACTTTCCGGCCACTCCTGTAACCACGTCGCCTCGGCTTTCAGAGCAGCGTTTTCCCTTCCCTGCCCAGATACCTGCTGTTAGCCGGGGTCACCTACCCAAAACAGTCTGCTCATCCAACGCCCATCTGATCACAGCAAAGGGGCTTGTTGTGCTTGTGCTATTCACACTGAGAATATACTCGTGTTTTGTCTGTTTTTTGGGGGTTTTTTTTTTGTTTGTTTGGTTTTTTTTTTTAAGGCTAGGAAAAATCTTACCTTTGATTTCCTATTCACCAGCCTAACCAAGTCAGGAAGTCTCTTCACTCCAGAGTTCTGCCTGCACAAAGCACATATAAACCTTGGACCAGCTTGCAACAAGAATGCCAAACAAATTGTAATAGCCTCACACACCAGATAGCTGTTGCTAAACTTCTACATTTTGTAAAAGTATGATTGGAAATTTTAAGAAATTACAGAGCTCTACTACACACTTGCCTACACTTGACAGACAGGCTTTAAACTCCCGTTTAGTATCTGCGTGGGCAGACCGCAAGAACAGCCGCTGGAGGGAGTTACAAAGCCCCGAGCACCCTCCTATGAGGCTGGAGCAGCCCAGGACTATTCAGTGCGAAGTCTCGATCCAAATATGAAGTGTTTTTCTCGCGAACAGAAAACAGACCCAAGCGCTCCACACCAAGATATTTATGGTGAGCAACTTGCAACCGTCTGCACGGGAAACCGCCGTTAGGCAGGCGGCGTTAAAGCCGTCCTGAGGGGAGGGGAAGCCGCTGCTGAGGGAACAAACCCCGCTGTTTGTCCCGCCGGTCTCACACCGCGCAAGACAAGCGCACACGGGGGCCAGGAGCCCCACGGTGCGGGCGAGTTTCAGTCACGGAGGGGCGCCAACTCCCGCCTTAGGCGACGCGGCACGCCCTCACACAGCTCCTCCCATCCCTTGGCTGGCGAGGCCGCGTCATTTCCGGTTGCGCCTCTCGGAAGCGGGCGGGTTGCGGCGCCGGCTCCATGTGGCACAGGCTGCGCTCCGCCCTCTGGAGGCTCCGCGGCTTGCCCGCCGTTCTCACCGGTTGCGGCCGCCCGCCCGTCGGCCGCGGCGCCATGGAGCGGGCTGTGGTGCGGTGCGTGCCGTCCGAGCCCAAGCTGAGCCTGCGGTTCGTGCTGCCCAACGGCAGCGCCAAGCACATGCAGCGGGACCAGGCGGAGCCGCTGGGCCGGGCGCTGGCCCGCATCGCCACCAACGCCGCCAAGGGCCACGCCAAGGCGCCGAAGAAGAGCAAGAAGGCGCGGGCGGAAGGCGGCCCGGCGGGGGAAGCGGCGGCGGCGGAGCCGGCCGTGCGGCTCTTCTCCCGGGACGGGGAGGCGGTGGCTGAGGAGGTGCCCAACGGGGCGGCCTGGCAGGACGGAGCCGTGCTGCAGATCGGGGAGGCGCAGTACCGCGTGGAGCGCAACCCGCCGACGCTTACCGAGCTCCAGCTGCCGCGCTCGCTCCTGGCCGGCTTCCCCGTGTGCCCCAAGGTGAGTGCCGAGTTCGCCGCGCCGCAGCACTGCCTCTTCCGCTGGTACCACGAGCAGCGGCCCGGCGCCGGCGAGGAGGCGGCGGCCAGCGACGGCGACCCGGCCTGGGTGGAAGTGGCGGCCGCCGAGCGCGTCTTCACGCCCTCCAACGCGCTGGTGGGGCTGCGGCTGAAGCTGCGCTGCACGCCCGGGGACGGCACGCAGCGCTTCGGGCCGCCCTGCGAGGTGGAGAGCAACGGCCCCGTGGAGGCCGGGCCTGGCGCCTGCACCTTCGACTCCCGGCACCTCTACACCAAGAAGGTCTGCGGCGAGGGCTCCGTTCGTGTCGTCTCCTACAACATCCTGGCCGACACCTACGCCCAGACGGAGTTCTCCCGCACCGTGCTCTACCCGTACTGCGCCCCGTACGCCCTGGAGCTCGACTACCGGCAGAACCTGCTCAAGAAGGAGCTGGCGGGTTACAGCGCCGACCTCATCTGCTTGCAAGAAGTGGATAAGTCCGTCTTCGTGGACAGCTTGGCTCCAGCCTTAGACGCTTTTGGCCTCGAAGGACTCTTCAGGATCAAGGAGAAGCAGCACGAAGGCCTGGCCACTTTCTACCGCAGGGACAAGTTCAGCCTCCTTAGCCAGCACGACATAACGTTCAGCGAAGCCCTGCTTTCGGATCCATTGCACAAGGAGCTGTGTGACAAGCTGGCCAAGTATCCCTTGGTGCAGGAGAAGGTGCTGCAGAGGTCATCGGTGCTACAGGTACCCGGTTTTGTGTGCATTCTTCCTCTTTCCTCTCCTCTTCCCGCTGTCTCCAGGCAGGTGCAGCCAAGCCAGGTTTGTTGAGCATCAAACCACAGAAGAGAAGAAAAGGAGTAACAGTCTGATACAGAACAGTGGTAGGTTTCTGTTACCTAGGGTAGTGAACAGAGCCAAAGAGCAGCTTTGGAACAGAGCAAAGCATTGAGGCTTTGCTGAGCTGGGTATGCGGGATACCAGCATTTGGTAATAAAGACAAAATTTCTTTCTTTGTTTTAAGATGAGGGTAACCATAAAGTGTCTGGGTCAGGTGTGAAGTCCTGGTTGGTAGTATTGGCTGCCCAGTCTCTCATTTTGTATGTTAGAATATGCATTTGATAAGGCTTGCATCTTATGTACAACTGTTCTACAGGATTAAGCAAACCAGACGTTTATGGACAAAACATTGTCAAATACCTGGGTGTAGTTGTAATATTGTTAATACACTGGATGAAACCCAGACCTCATATAGAAGATAAATAGGCAACCTAAAGCTGTACTGCTTGTTAGCTATAAGCATTAGATTCTTTGAATTGGGTTGCTATAAAGGCATAAGCAAGCTATTGCATTTTTAAAAATATGTAACCTCTCTACTTTTTGGCAAAAATGGCTTTTTCTCTTGAAGGTTTCAGTTCTTCAGTCTACAACTCATTCTTCCAGGAAGATTTGTGTAGCTAATACCCACCTGTACTGGCACCCCAAAGGTAATTTTATCATGATTCTGTATGTCTGATAACTGGGGTTTGTAAAGTTTTTGCCCTTCTAGGGAGAATACATATTCCCCCTGTGCTTCTGCAGCTCACGTTTGCTTCTGGAACTGCTTCTTACCTAGATGAACTGAGACAGGCTGCTAGGTCTGTTCTGTTACTTTCCTTAGAGTAAGATTGTTCTAGTCTGCTTGGGAGTCAGTAGAATACAGCTGAAAGCAAGGCAAGTCGTGTTACACACTTTGCCCACAGAGTAGACTGTAAAATGTAGATAACTTTGTCTGCTCATGGCTTCAGTCCTGTGCCTGAAGGAGCTACATTGGGACCTTACCCAAAGGGCAACCAAATTGGGCTACAGAAGCTTATGTAAGGTATTAAACTCCTTAAGGTTAAATGAGTTTTCTTTTAGTTCTGTGGCTTTCAGGAACACTGTTATGGTTGCCACAAAACAGAACACTGCTGTAACATGGGTGCTTAGGGTTCAGCATTCTTGCACATGGGAGATGACATTAAAACATTGTCTGCCCCTCCAACTTTCAGTCACAAATTTCAGGGGCTTCTTTCTTCAGTAAAACTATTCTAAAATTTAGTGCACAAAAAATTAATAGTTATATTACTGCTTCAGAGCTATACATGATATGTGCTTAAGCAGGCAACTTGGAAGATTCCTCCAAAGCTGCTGTGAAGTGTTTTATGTAATATGTCTTTGTATTTTTAGGTGGGAACATCCGTCTTGTCCAAATCGCTGTAGCCTTGTCCCACATCAAGCACGTGGCCTGTGTGTTGTATCCTACCATACCAGTTGTATTCTGTGGAGATTTTAATAGTACACCATCATCTGGAACTTACAACTTTATAAACAGTGGTAGCATTGCTGAAGATCATGAAGACTGGGTCTCTAATGGAGAAGAAGAAAGGTGCAATATGCCTCTAAGCCATCCTTTCAAACTGCTAAGTGCTTGTGGAGAACCTGCGTATACAAACTATGTTGGTGGGTTTCATGGATGTCTGGACTATATTTTCATTGACAGAAACGCTCTAGAAGTTGAACAGGTCATTCCATTGCCAAGTCATGAAGAAGTAACAACCCATCAGGCACTGCCAAGCGTTTCACATCCTTCTGATCATATAGCACTAATATGTGACTTAAAGTGGAAATAAGTAATCTCTTACGTGGTACTTTTGGGGGTTTTCAAACAAGAAATTCTATTTAGTGATGGGGAATGTACACCCTTGGCTTATATGCTACTAAAAGAGAAGCTGGAATAATTACCAAAAAGTTCACGTTTAATGGTTCTACTGAATATCATCACACTGTTCAGAATACTTGCATGACATTTTTCTCCTCCCTTTTTATATGCTAACAGGAGAAACAAATATTTAAGACAAGGATTTTGAAAATTGGATTATCACTTACCTTTTTATAGGTGTTTTTAAAAGATTAAGAATTATTTTGTTAAAAAACCCACAGCATTAATCTGATCTGTAAGACCATACACAAACTGAGTGCTGCTTAATTCAGAACCAAACACAGAACCCGAAAAAAGCTTTAGGTGATTCAACCTTACTGTAATCATGACAAGAGAGAATTTTTCAAGTAAATTCAGAAATGGTTTTGTACATGTAGCTGTTACCTTATGAAAAGAAGTTCTGTAATTATCAGTGATCAGGCTGTCTGTCGAGTCAACTGTATTAAATTCAAGATTTTAATTGACTTGTAAGTATTCTGCTTGCCCTTTCGAGTGTAACTGCAGCACCTGGTAAAACTGGGCTTCCTATAGGTGGCATCTACTTTGAACACTTGCTTCTTCCATTGTTTGTAGTCATTGGCAATACAAAAAGCACTAAAGCTTAGAGCAGCCATCTCTGATATCAGAGAGGGAGTGTCTGAACAATATGCTCAATTTTCAGAGGGGGTGTGACACAGAATAGTTAATGATGTGGTGTATTACATATTCCTACCTAAATCTTTAAAAGAAAAAGGAGTGACTTGCAAACCTTTACCACAACCGTTCTGTTTTCATCCTCTCTTGCATACAAAGGCCACCTGACCTTTTAATATTCCCCCTCCCCTTTTTTTTTCATTCTAGAAATAGCCTAGTCTTCCTTATTTTGTAGGGGTAATTTGGATGCAGAGAAATGGAGTGTGTTGGAAGGATTTGAATCCTTTTAACATGCTGTTTTCCCTGTATCATTAGTCCCTATGAAACAAACAGCATTTGAAAACCATTTCACTAGATCTCACTCTTCCATATAATAAAGTTCCCTTTTTCATTGTCTGTTACTGTTGTCACTCAATTTCTTTCCAGTTACAGGTGTCTTTTACAGCTAAACAAGTCTGCCCAGACTGACAAAATCTGTGTATCCTGTACTTTCATAACTAGCTTCTCATTTCCACTGCATTCTGGTGGGCCATAGGTTTTAGCTGAAATTCACCCAACTCTTTATATGCTACTAAAAATAGTGTCTACTTTCTAGTATGCTTTACTAATTTCATATTACTGAGGGTCACTGGTCATGTCTTGCTGTAGTACTTCTTATATTTTGAAGGGTGGTGCTTTGCAGCAGTTTTAAATGTCTGCCCTTTAGCATTATTTCAAATAAAACTACTACTGTGTTTTGTTACTTTAGTATCTGAGCATCTGATAAACTGATGCTGGTAAACAGCTGCTTGCCAGCAGGCAGGTTTAGCTTCAGAGGTCACACAAGGCTGAAAAGGTGCTGGGCCATAAATCTCAAACCACATGTCAGTGTCTTGATGTGACATGAGATGGCAAGTCTTGCTAACTGTCCAGAATTTTGTTACCAACTGCACATAAAAACACAGGTTAAGGAGAATTGACAAAAGGACCATTCCACTGATACACCAGGTTGTAGAAGCCTGTTACTACATGAGGTATCATGTAAATGTCCTTGGCAAGTCTCCTTTTCCAGCAACATAAGCAAATGCCTTCCATATTCTTCGCACCCCAACTCTCTTAACTTGATCTTGCTCTACCACCTCTGAATTGCAGCTACTTGTTCCTGCTCATGACACACAAAGTAAAACAGGGAAGTGATTCAGCTAAAAATACAGGGCCTTTAATTTGTAAATATTTGCAAAAATGAAATACATTATTGGTTTAGTGGGTCATTACGTACTGAGCTAATATACCATAAAGCCTCTTGTGCCCAAAGAGCAACATAGGCTTGGAGGTGGGAATGAGCAGTTAAGGTCTGGAGGGAGTCCTTCACCTCCTTAAGCTGATCTACCACAAAGCATAACACAAGACGACATTGAAAGAGTCATTATTTACTGTCATTTAATAAATAAACCTTTGGATTTATTTTTGTTTCAAAGTCAGCCGAAGGGTAGCTGACAGCCTTTAGATAGATAAAATGGAAGCAAAGCAGGGAATGCAGCAATGAATGACATTACTTCATTGCAAAACAGAATGAAAACAGTCCTTACCCTGTAAAATTTCATCCTAAATACTTGTGTGGGTCCTTGATCGGTTGCTGCTCTCTTGTAAGTCTAATGAAAAAGTGTAATGCAATCTTGCTTATGAATTGAAGGCAATGCCTGTACTATTCTAGACTACAAAATCAATACAACTATCAGTGGTTCATAACTATGTTCAAGACACAGGAGTGATTAGAAAATGTTGCAAACAGAACAGAGGCTGTAAACCTCATGTCTGTAAACGAGGGAAAGCTTACACCTGAATATTGAATGTTTGCAAGCATATAGCAGCTTGAAGAGCAGAAAATTAATTGGAAGAGCTGTTCAAGAAGAAATCAAAGTATTAAACCTTGGAAAAGCACTGAAAGTGACATTATATCCGAGATGGAGGCCTACAGCTTGCCAGCTTTAAAAAATTCAGAGGAAAAAACCTGAAAACCAGAACTCTGAGCAATGCAGGCTTGTAGGCTAGCAAGAGAAATGACTCAGGCATTTCGAACAAAAGGTTTGGCAACTTAAATTTGGAAGTAAAATCTTATTACTTACATAGGCTAGCAAAGATCCTGCTGTAACTTTAAAATCCTTCTTTTTCCTTTTTAGTATCTGTTCATTACAACTGGATTGCTTTGTCTTTATTTTCCAAAACCAAAACATGAGAAATCTTTAACTTCTCCATAGTACTAGGAGATGGAGCAGCCAGGGAAGAGACTTGCCAGGATGTTCTGCCTCCCTTCCAGGAAAAAGCAGGTCCTTCTCATTTCCCTCTGTCACTACCAGGTTGCTGCTTCTGTCTCCTTGCAGAGCAGAGACGGGGAGAGCCCAGGAAAGCTGGCAGCTGCAGGAAGCATGCAGAAAGGGAGAAACACAGCACTGGAACAGGCCTGGCAAAATTAGACAGTCCTTGTACATGGCAGATAAGCTTTTAATATCTTTAGGAGGAAATTCGGCCCCATGAGCTAGTGCTGGAGACTCACTGAAATATCTCTGCTGAAGTAGTCAAATGCAGCAGCACAGGCTGAGTGCTAATAGCAGTAACATGTCAGCAACCAGTCAGACATTTCTGGGGTGAGAATGCAGCACTAGGGTCTAGGTTAGGAAAAAGACCGTTCAAAAGAATTGCTTTTTTTTGGGGGGGGGTGTGAAAAGGAACCTTTAGGTACACCTTTGGCCCATTCCCCCTCCCCCACCCCCATGCTCCCAAACCTTTTTACGTCTATCTGAGGTAATACAAGGTGCTTCCTGATCCACATAAGGTGATTGGAGCTCCCATTTTACCTCTACATCAACTCATGGACCTTGCCCAGCAATTCATTCTTCCTAAATGACCTCTATAACCCAGGTTTGTAGGAACGTCAATAAGCTTGTCTCCATTGAATTCCATAAACCTAAACTCACCTGTCCTCTACCAGCTATCTGAATGCTTCATATCCTCCACATCCAAAAACTGGGCAAGATTCTCTCTGTATCTTTCCAAATGCAGTTGGATTGATTTATTGTCTTCTGTTTTGTTGTTGCCCTACTTTCCCAAAACAGCCATTATGGAAAAAGGGAAAAAGGAGCATCTCCCTCAGCTTTCCCATCTCAGAGACGCAGCACTGCTGGGACATCTGCTCCAACTAGCTCTTGTTTCTTCTTTCCACCAACTCCTGTTGTGGACAAACGTGTCACAAGAACATTACAAAAGCCAAGAGCTTTAGAAGTCTGGCCCTCTGGAGGTAAAAGATACTTGGATAGTTTCTGGGTCACGCTGGTTATTGTTGAATGTACTTTACCCATGTATTTAATACCCACACAAAACAACCAAGTTCTACCCGATCCCTCAGACTGGTTTGGCAACTTGGAACTTGTATTATTTTTTTTCTCTGACCTTCTCCACTGCAGACAAAGGGGTCTTAGCCACCCATAATGGTACTCTTACACATCAGCATTACTTGTATCATGGCTTTTTTTGAGGGGACTAATTCAAGACTTCAGAAAATATATCACAATAAACAATAACACAAAATATGTTTGAGAGAAGAAAAAAAAAAGAGAGAAATGGCACAAGAAGGGGAAAAATACCCAACACATTAAGGAATCAGATCTTTCAACACCTCAAATTAATTATGTAGTTGCCTCATTCCTCACATTCCTAGCATCAATAAAAAGTTCCAAGACATTCAAGTCCCACCCAATAAAAGCCTGAAACATTTCAGGTTTTTTTTTTCATTTGCATGTTTCTTTCACAGACCTTGATGCATTTAAAAACACTTCTGCACAATGCACACCAGTCAGTTGCTAAGCTTTAACCTTAGGTCCAACAGCAGCATATCAAACATCATTTCCTACTCAAGTACCCTGTCAATACCATTCTTGATAAGGGTGAGAAACATATACTGTGACAAAGCCATGGGTGAATTTTCATCATACTGCACCCAAACTGACTTGTCCAAATATCCTTAGCTGTTGTCCTTAATGTAAAGATGCCCCAGGGACTGCAAACTGGGCTCTGGATTCTCACTACTGGCAAAACCCTTCACCACATTTTACACAAGCCAGGCCATAGCTGCAAGCACCCTCGTAGTGTACTGCTGCTTCCAGTGTGCTGTTTTGTGTGTGCTGAAAACACCAGCAACAAATGAAGCCAGCAGAAATACTTGCAGCAAAACACCTGCAGAACAACTTCTAGATCATGTTGTTCACAAACCATTTTTTTTAAACCAACAAAGGCCCTCTACTATTTATTTATGTTGTAGAATTGAGTTATCTGACTAGGTACATGTGAAAAAAACCAAACTAGCCTTTTGGTCTGGTCTATATGCAGATCAGAATGTTCACACCAAACTGTTCTTGTAGTGTTGGAAAAAATGAGAAGTGTGTACTGAAAATACAAGAAATAAATTGTGTCAGCATGGCCAAATGAAAGAAAAACTACTCTTTCTACAGTGTTTTGCTCTCTGTAGTTGTGCTGGCCAGCTGACACATTGAAATAACTTTTGCAAACTTATACTACTAGACTGAGTCCCCAGTGCAGTAGAACTTACCCATTGTTTGAGTACAGGTGCTGATATTACACAATGCAAAAAAAAATCAGCTACTAGAACTCGGGATTCTAGAACCAGTAGAAGGAGGAGAAAGTTTCAGCAGTTTTGTGTGTGTCCAAGACTTTGAATTTCTGGGACAAGAGTTTAGTTCAAATATTTGACTCCTGATAGAAACTTTTGTCACTTCCCTATCTAAACTCCTCACAGACATAAAACAATTGTATCTACATGGGAATTTCATGTGCCTCCAGACAGCAAGGCTGTATTATACATTGATACACAACAGAGGCCAGTGTTATAATTGCTTTAGCCAGAAAAGAGCTACTTTAAAGAATGTCAAAAAGCACAGAAAGTATTTTTACCTGTCCACAATGTCTGACATGACAGTCAGTGCCTTTTCAGAAGAGTTTTACTGTATTTGTCTCCAAATACAAGCATATACATCATCATTCTGGTCAGTTTAAGTAAGCAGCACTGCCACAGCTAATGATTTTATTGACAGATAGCCAGTGATGGAACAGAATATGGATTTCAACACTGCACATGGTCCTGGCACTGAAATAGATACGCAGCACAAAAAAAATTAAAAAATCATGAGGACCTAGTTTGTTCCTGCTTTAACAGACAAGCACTAGCTACAAAAGTAGCACTAACTAAAGGAAAAGGAAAACCACGTTCAGCTCATAGCTATAGCCAGTAAGAATACATGTAGCAAACTACTTCATGTTTCTCATCTGAAAACAAGACAGATTTCCAAGTACAGGCACCAACCCAGGGACTGCTGCTTAGAATTATCAAACACACACCATAGTGTGTACCTGGACAATGTTTGGAGAATTGCAAACAGATAACGAGGAAAAATGTATTTCTTTCTGTCAACTGTGACATTATTCCATATCCTATTAAATATCTTGTCCCTTCCACAGCTTAGTATTACTATGAATAAACTACAGAACAGAGACCTTGATTCCAAGATTACAACCTGACAGAGTACCAAGAGGCAAATATCATTCTAACAATAAAGGTGAAGTGTGATCTTACAAAGTACTTCAGTTCTCTCTGTGCTCTAACACTACTGTGACTACTCAATTACACCCAACTGCTTCTTTGGAAGGGGAAATGGCATTTAATTTGTCAGAAGCATTGTTTCACTTTAACCTATCAGGACAACATTACAGGCCAGCCACCTCTTCTGAGCAAAGTGTTCCTTTTAAGAATTACTTCAAGAAACTGCATTGCTAGAAATACGTTTCAGTAGCTACTGATCCAGTGCATGGATATATCTATTGACTTTGATTAGTATGTAATCAGCAATTCCAGTAAAAGGTGGAAGCAAAACCCTATTCACCTTTCACTCTCTCCTGGTTTTCTGTTACATATTGACAACAGTTAATGACTGTATGCAAGAGCTCTGGAATTTCTCTGCCTAGTTGTATTCACAGTAATAGTACTTCAAGAGCTTACACGTTGGTTACAGCAGAAGCTGCCTTGGAAGTTGCTCTTCACCTAAACTAGCTTGAGTTTAACCAGACCTCGCCACTGCAGTTTCTTGTAGGAAGGATAACAAGACCTGGGCCTAAAATAAAGACAGAAGCATAGCCTAAAAATTCAATGAAATAATGCTTTGGGTTCCTAAAGACATACAATTAACAGGGTATTTCAGTTGGAAGATTGAGCCATATTTGCACCCATACAATACACAGGCAACAGTTAAGTCTTTGACGCTACCAAGATATAAGGGGGCATAAATACAAAAACAGACAGTAGCAATTGCAAAAGCTGGTATTTTGGGGTGACTATCACCACTAATATTTACTAAATCCCCAAGTTAAACTTCCCAGCTAGACACCAGCAGAATTTGCAATTCTCCTGCTAAACCCCATGTTGGTTTTTAAATGTAGATACAACTACGAAACAGACATGCATGTGTTTTAGACAGTTTGGATTTGTTTTATTACAATTTTTGTAACTGTTAGTATTTTCATAACTGGACATCTTAAAGGAATTTCAGATTTACAACTTCAAAAGACACTTACAGAATTATATAAGTCTCGATGACAGCTACTCTACTGCACTGTATACAACTTTGTTGCCCACCTTCTGCATCCTGCTCTATATAGCTCCAAACAAGTGAAAAGTCTGAGACTGATGTTGACATTCAAACTGCAGGAAAGATCAGCATGTGGAAAAAGAATAAGCAGAAACTTGCAGTTCAACTATTTCAGGAATCAAGAAAAGCATACACATATACATTTTATAATTTTATTAGGAATAATTCCAAGTGGGTTATGAAGAAAACTAATCCATTGAATTTGATGAATTTTTCCAAAACTTCTTTATGAAGATATGTTCACCAACAAACAGTAAAACTTCAGCAGAACTATTATACACTGGGCAAAAATAGTCAGGCTGATACCAAAAAGCAACATGCAACAAAAAAAAAAAAAAGATACAATATAAAGGAAGACAATCTGCTGAATATTTAAAACAATCTCAACATGAGCTCTTTGCAACCAGCACATAACTATTCTACCCATCAAATCCAATTCACACAAAGGCAAGTTGGGCTGATAGAATCCAAGGATTAATAAAATGTTCCTCAGTGCAGTAGATTCGTATAGTGTTTTAGAGCATTTCCTTGGCTGGAACAAGCAATATTAGGAATTCTTTTTGGCAAGGGAGAGAAATAAATACATACGGAATGCTACATTTTTAAATCAGCAGACTGTCAGAGGAATGAAACAGGGCATCAGTAAACTAAAAGAAGCAGGGAGAAAAAAAATTAAAACATTAATTTATTTGGGCTCAAATGAGAATTCAAAACAGATCTTAAAGATGTCACAATAACTATATTCAGGCATTTAGGCTAACAAGGGGAATGAAATCAGAAGATACACTTTTTCCAAGTTAAGGAGATTTTTACCCAAGCATATTGCTACCTTTGCAACACGTAGCTCGGTAAACAATAATTGGCAACAAAATAAGTTGAAACGCTGTAATATCCTGCCCAAATATCAGTTCCAGATACTGTAATAACCAAGATGCAAACTAATTTTGTTGTAACAAGCCTAGACCACTTATATCAAACATGTCCCTGGTGAAAGTCATCCAGTTCGAGTTAGCGTTTTGAGAGTTCATTTGACAGCCAGTCAAGTCCCTCATACAGACCAGTTCCTTGTGTAGCACAGGTAGCCTGGACATACCACTGTTAATGCAGAACACAGACAAAGATTAAATTAAAAAACTGAGAAAATGCAAGCTATGTTCTCACATTATGTGACACACACACTCATGGAGTGTTCTTTAAACACTGCTTCGCGTCCTAAGTCAATATTGAACAGATGGTATGTTTCTAAGTTTTGAAATGTCTATATAAAGCAGGTGGGGTTTAGATATTACCCACACTCAGGGGTTTGCCTACCAAATGCTAGGACACCATTCGGTGCATCAAGAAACAAACACTGTGCATTCAGTTTACAAGCTGAAAACTAGCTTCTTGGTTTTTTGAAAGACTGCTCTCTTCAGGAAATGGACAGGGAATTATCTAAATCTTCTATTTATAAAATCTTAGTGTCAATATACAGAGTTAAAGTGAGTATTACAGGATAGATGGTTTGTGAGGCAACCTTGTGTCTCAAAGGCTTGTGCAAGTAGAACCCAACAACTCAGGAGCTACTTAATTTCCTTACCACCTTGTAGCGGTGAGTATGCAGAATGCATCTGCTCCCCTAGAAAATCAGGAAAGCTCACCACATAATTTGTCAAACATTGTTTGACACCTGTCACAGCCTGGAGTATCTGCTTTTTTTTTTTCCAGGAAAAGGAGAGAGATGAAATGCCTGCATCAGTTTTACACACTGGGTTATATTCTAAATTACTTATTTTGAATTATGACCTTAACTATGCACTACAGAGTTTAACAGCAGGCATGCACATCCTGCTACAGAAGGAGGTGCAAACTTTCTTTTTAACTGAGATTGTTTACAACACATAATAAAGGAAGACAAGAGTTCAGCAACCAGGAAGCTTAGCACTTACAGTTCTGTTGCGCAGAGACTGAAGACCTAGTTTATCTGTCATTTCACTGATTGCCATGGCATTTGGCAGGTCTTGTTTGTTTGCAAACAGAAGCAGCACTGCATCTCGCAGCTCATCCTCCTGAAGCTAATAGAAAAAAGATACTGATGTTATTATGTTAGCCCAGTGAGTATTTCAGTAAGCTCTAAAGAAACGTAAATTATGATTTAAAACGCTAGTAAGCACTTAGCAAAATTTAACTACTACCCAAGAGAACATCTCCTACAAGTAAGGAGATAATTCTTTCAATAAGCAGATTAAATTAGCAAATTACAAAAGCACCTAGCTGCTTACGTTCTCAACACCCCGTTGTTCTTCCAAAAATCCTTAATTTGCTCCATTTCTCTTAAGGTTTCATGAAGGAAAAAAAGGTCCTGGCAAATTAGTAGTTCTTGAGCTGAAGCTCTCTCCAGAGCTGCAATGCATTAGGTGACCCAAAATTACCCAATAAATACCATAAGCACTGTACAAACTCCTTCAAAAATTTAAAATCCTGTATCTCTCAGGGAAGCTGACACAAGTCAGAAAACATGACAAAGTATAACAAACTATTTCAGGTTATCAATATTTACCATTTTCTGCAGCTCTTCTGCTGCCTCCTGGATTCTCTCTCTGTCATTGCTGTCTACCACAAAAATGAGGCCCTGTAAGAAGTTAAGCCAGTGTAAGCATGCGGTACTATTAAAAAAAAACCAAAAAAAACCCAAAAATCACCCTGAGTATTTTGACCGTGCCCTTTCTTAGGTAAGCAAATTCAACAGAAATTTCTGCTTAAGCAATGCAAGCCATCTATCTGAACAAGTACAGAGGAAGTTTTAACTCAAAAATTGAGCTAGGCCTTCTAAATTAAAAAGTTAAATACCACAAATGTCATTTATATACTAGTGGGGGATTCATTAGCTTGGGGTGGGAATATACCAGCAGCATTTCAGAAGCTAACTCTTGAGGTCTCCTTCGAGGCCTTGAGCAGCCTGGTCCAGCAAAAAGTGTCCCTGACCACAGCAGGTGCATTGTAACTAGATGATCTTTAAGGTCCCTTTCAGCCTGAACAATTCAATGATTCCCCTCTGTCTTTTCACTTACTGCAGCAACACAAGTGCTTCACCATCTCATGTTTCACTGAAAAAAAATCCATACCCTTAATGTAAGGCCTAAATTTATCGAAAAAAAAATTAATAAAAACTGTTTGTACCAAAATGTATTTCTAATGGCATGTTATTCAAATGCCCCCCTTACACATACTATTTACTCTTAAAATTTCAGTCTGAAAACCTTACATTTGCTCATTCTCTTTAAGAAAACAGAAATATCTTTTAATATTACTTTGTAACAGGATTGAGTAAGGAACTGAAATCCTTAACAGTACTTCGCTAACTCCTTTTTGTCCATTTTTTCCTCCATTTTTCTGCAACCATCACACACACTATACTGCACAGAATTTTCTTGGAAACAACTCTATATTCAACACAGGAAGAAAACCCCACCAAACAAAAAAACAAAGCCAACCAAGCCAACAAACCATTCCCTAAGTTTCCTGATATTAACAAGCAACTTACCTTACTATCTAATAACTAAAGGAATCACATTTATGTCACCAAGTGACAGCAGTCACATCCATATGAAGCGGACATTTTCTAATCAATTGGTAACAAGATCTTTTACAGTGTTTTAGATAGTCAATGTACTAAGTACATTGATAGAGCACAGTAAAAGCTGCATATTTTGAGGCTGATTAGAAAAAATAATATATAGAAGGCTGCTTAGTAACATTTCTTATGTGTAAGACAACGCCAGTCCGAATTGATCAAAGCATGAACACAGCAAAGCTGAAGTGTTCCTCACACACAGACCAGCTGCTCTGGTGCATCACAGAACACTGGTAGAGTGATCAGGATACACTCAGGACAACTAGATTGGAAGACTTCAGGGTTACAAAGCAGCTTCATCTAAGATAAAATCTGGGTAACCTTTAGAACTTGCAGGAAGTGGTGAGGAGCTTTTCTCCTCTCCCATTCTGAAAGGGACAGAAAACAACTTTCCATGAGTGAGACTTTAGAAAACACGTCTTGAACAACTGCCATCTCAGAACTCTTACCTGTGTGTTTTGGAAATAATGCCTCCAAAGAGGTCTAATTTTATCTTGACCACCAACATCCCAAACTGTGAAACAAATGTTTTTGTATTCTACTGTTTCCACATTAAAACCTGAAATAAGAGCATCAACCAGAAATAGTTAGTGCTAGTGTTAAAATGTAATTGTAATAATGTTAAAAATAGTTAATTTCTACATTTCTCCCACACATATAAAAATAGTCTTAGCAGAACTGAACTGCTAGATCAAGAAGAAAATTGACTGAAGGGGGAAAAAAAAATCAATGAAATTAATCAATAAAATCTAAACAAAACATCACCTTTGGTTCAGCAAGTCTTTCAGCTACAAACCGCTCAAGGTTCATGGTGTTTAGGGGGAAGTACTGCTACTTAACTCTACTCCTGGTTCTGATACTCCCGAGCATCTACTGGCCACTGCCAGACACAGCATTCTACTCTAGATGCATCTTTGGCCTGACACAGTTAAGTTGTGGCAGTACCAAAAACCCCGTGTTTGTCTTGATGCTTATGCTAACAATAAAGACCGCAAAACCCTACAATCTTCAGAAGCCTGTGTCTGTACAACACAAATTTAGCATAACAAGAATGAAAACATGAGAATTAGTTATCTTACCAATAGTTGGAATAGTGGTGACAATTTCTCCTAGCTTCAGTTTATAAAGAATAGTTGTCTTTCCAGCAGCATCCAAACCAACTAGAACAAACAGAAAATTTTATTTAGTTCCCAATACAAACTGCAATCTGCTAACATACAACATTTTACACCCAGGGTCTCAGGCTTTTTTTTTTGAGATAGAAACACTCGTAAGTCACTGCTGGTAGACTACTGTTCCTCCCCATCTCCTCTACTCAGCACAGAGAGAAGTTGTGCTCAATAACCCACTTTCATCCAAACCTAAAAGGCTTACAAGTTCCTAGCCATCTTCCTTAGCATTTGTGTTACGTAAGCTTTCATATTCACTTTGAAAGTTTCTTCTGTGTAAGTCAGGAATGTTGTAAATGACTGGCAGTACCAAGAGAAAACACTTCTGCCTCCATCGCTCCAGCCTCTAGTCCATCTGCTAAAACATTTCCCTTGCATTGACAAACCATGCAGTTCACAAAGTCTCTCTTCCCTCTGCATATACACTAAGGGCTGTTAACTCTTCTGAACTTGAAGGATATCCTGAAGACAGACTAGGATGATCTCATTAGGAGTCTCTACTTTTGATCATCACAGGCCTTCTGCCCCTCACGCTTCCGCTTCTACAACAAAGTTTAAGCTTAATGTTTTTCAGTATAAGCTATGTGGTAAATACATGATCCTTCAAACAAACAAACAACAAACTGAAGCCTCAAAGACATTTTTTTGTGAGAAGCATCAGTAACATCACAGGCATACACTAGTTTTCTAAACCTGCTCATGCAACTGCTTATTGTTGGCCATTTCAGAACACTAAGAACAACTCTAAACACCACCTCTGCGTTAGAACCCAATGCCTGGCACTGGATACGAAACACTTACCAAAGCAACTGTTTGAATAAAATGTTTATTTGTGAAAGTTAAAATAGCTCATAAAAATTCACTCAAACAAAAATTAAACACCCATCACAGAATTAAGTAACACTTCCACAAGAAACCAACTGTCATCCTTGTCTGATAACATTCTTAAATGTTCCAAGTTAAATTCCTACTTGGTGACTGTGATATATTAAGCTCTAAGTGGTTTGATGACTGGAGCATTAATAATATAACTGTTTCCCTCATGTTGCAATAAAATGGAATGAAAAATTACCTACTTATTCAGAATGAAAGCAAGCTCTTAAAAAGTCTCCTCCTTCTCAAGACACAAACTGCCATTACAGCAAACTAATAAAAAAACCATCTATAATTGTCCTATATTCTGAGCAGGATTACACATGCCAATGCAGTTTTCTTCAGTATCATCATCACCTTTAAAAAAAAAGTTGGTCCAAAGCTCTTTGTGGGGTAAATTCACTCCCAAAATGCTCAAATTAAACTTTAACAGTTTTAAGTTTGCTATTGTCTAACTAAGTGCTGGTTCTCTTTTAGAGACACATACAAACACGAACAAAAGGACACAGCACAGATGAAGTTTCACAGGGGCTTGCAAGTCATGAAAATTTTAAGCATTACTCTTACACCACCAGTGTCAGGTAGCCATAGAAAACCCTTTAAGACAACCCTGAACACTCAAATAGTCTGTCTATGGTGAAAAATAACATTTTTAATAGCACAATGGTTGGAGCCCAATACTGTTCTCACACAGCTCAGCTTCAAGTGAGCACATGCAGTATGCCCAGATCTTACAAGAAAACACAATGTGTGTGTACATGATAATATTTTCAGGTTTTCAGTAAATTAAGATCATTTAGTGAACACCCAATTTAAGTTATCTACCCCTCAAAAAAGTAAAAAAAAAAAACCCAAACCCAAATCCAGCCAAACAGTTATCTATATCAGACACACTGACAAGAACTGTTAAAATGAGCAAGGAAGGAAAGGTGACAGTATCTACACAAGCAGCGTTAGTGTATTTAGGGGTTATACTAAAGATACAGGTAAAGAAAAAAGATCTAATTTCAAAGAACACACATTGGGTATCAAGAACTGTTTGAAGACAGGATGCAGAATTAAGAACTTTAATTTAAAGTTCTTGAAGAGCTCTATTTCCTACATTTAAGAAATTACTGCCCCAGTTATCTACTCTGTTCCTGTGCCAGGACCCAGCACCACCACCTCAGCAGCACTGGCAGAAGGCTGCACCAGCTATGTAAGCACAAAGCCCAGAGACTTTGCTTAAATCCACCCTTACCCACAATTCAAAGGTGCTGGACTTCACTGAGGGAGGCTGAACTCTGGATCTGACTCCATACTTGAGACAGTAGCTTTTAACTGAGGGAAAGCAACTTCTTGGAATAACTGCCCTTTTGTGCAAAGCTGCCTCTTCCAGTCAAACTGCAAGTGTTAGAAAGTCTAAACAAGCCACAGTCATAAAGAGCATAGCTTCCATATGCACTCCTTACTCCAACTGGTCATTTACTGCCCTTACAGAACAAGATGTTTCAGAGCACCAAATCACATTTAATCTTTTGAGCTTCTAGAAAGAATATCTATTGCTTTTAGTAGTTAAAGCAACATTTACATTTCCACTGGAACACCAAATGTAAGTCTGTGAGCTACTTGTATGCCATGAAGTTTAAGTATCAAGATTAAAACCTAAGTCTTAAATCCTTAGAAGTAATTTTCTGATTGAAAGGTGATTCAAAGATCAAGGTGTAAGAATCCCAGTGTAGGGTATGATAGTCAGCAGTCGTACCACAAAGCATTAAGATTACAATGAAGTAAAAATGGGGAGCAGAGACTTGCAAACCACTTATCTTGAAACATAGTCGAACATCCTCTTCCTCTAGCTGAAGAAAAAAATAATTATATATATACAATGCTTTCAATTGTTGATGAAACCATTTTGACTCTAAGGCCTTTTTACTCCTTATAAGAGGAGTGCTTTACTCAGAGACTGTCATTTTTCTAAATCCCAAGGTTGTAGTTCACCTGTCCCTGGGAATACCACCCCTGTGACCACATCACCATTCTCACTTACTAACTTTCTACTTTGACCACTGGCAGCCGAGTATCAATCTAGTTGCCAGTTAATATCACACAACACTTCATATTGACTTAAGATACAGAAAAATTGAGAACTCATTTACTCAACAGAGCCCCCACCAAAACCAACAGTTTTTGACTGTGAGATTAAGATTTCCGAAGCTTACTATAAAATACAGCATGTTGCTGCTTCCAAAAATCAATGTTTCCTATCATCAGAGAAGGGCAAAACCCCCAAAACCACACCACCTACACTGTATTTGATTCATGTCATCCACTTTACAATCAAAAAACAGCTTCGAAAAATAAAATTAATGAATCCCAACTAACTACAGGTTTGTATTCCTTTACTTTATATCGGTTCTCTCAAAAGTTGTCCGAGTTACCCTTTAGAGGCTATGGCCTCTTTCAGGTTTTGTTTCAATGGACTATGCAGGAGGGTTTTTTTTTTTTTTACACATGTTTACTAAGACACAAAAGCTAAACTAATTCTACTTTATCTTGAATTCCGCAGAAACAGATGAGAACTGTGAGAAGAAAGTCTGAAATATAAATTAGTCATCTGTTCATTATCAACTCACCAATATAATACTTTTCCCCAAGTATTACTCCATAAACACCTTACCCCATATAAAGATACTTCACTGGTATACTATTTCAATTCCAGCCAATTTAAAAATCATAGATCTAAAATTATCTTGAGAAAAAATTTAATTCAGTCCCAGTATTCATTCAGATATCTCTACTCAAAGTGCTTATACATTACACTGAATGGTATCAGGAGCTTTTTTTTCCCCCATTTTACAGGTATAAATGAGTTATGTGATCTCCAGAACAGCATACTCTGCTTCTAAACATCCGATTTATGTCTCATGATACACTCTCATCACACAACATAGCAAAGTTTTACCTTTGTACTATAAAATGAAGATAGTGCAGTCTCATGCTCTGACCCAGTCCTCTATTAGAATATAATCTATGACTTAAAATAAAAATTATTTTAAAAGATGCAGTTGAGCCAAGAGCTAGAAAGTACAGCTCCCTAACTCATACCTAACCTGAATTTGAACTAATTACCTAACAATGAAAAAACTAAAGCCTTGCAAGCTATTTTGATCTGCATGACATTGCTTTCCTCTCGACAAGTAAAAAAGACACTATTTCATCCTACAAACTCATTTGAAGACTTTACTTCATTTATTTCAAATGAGTCTGGCTACCAGGGAGACAGTCAAATCACTTCTATGAAACCAACAGAGGTACTCAGCTGTCTCAAAGACAAAAAAATTACTCAGGTTATTTTGAAATGGACGAGAATCTCTAATCTCAAGCAGCGAACATACAATAAAAATTACTGTGCAAGTAACAGAGATCCGACATCGGAGAATATATAGAGAACACAGAAACTTGTAATTAAAATAAAAGCTGCATTTTATGTCTGCTGTGCACACCCAGGCAGTGTCAAGGGTGAGCAGCATGCCAAGAAGTTTCAGAGTTAGGGCCCAGTCCAATTGCTGGATACAGTGAAATGAGCACTTCATATAATTCCTTGGGACAAGCTCCTTCAGTCTAGCACCACGAATCAAGTTCCATTCATTTCAGCAACAGCATTTAAGAAAAAACCGTGGAGATTAAGATTTCTTTGGGCGTAAAACTTGTGGGAGTGGATAGGTGGGAAGAGCTGGAGGGGTAAATTCCGCATGCAGTATGTGCTCGCCTTGGCCTTCTGAACCATGGCCTGGAAGGGAGAATCAAGAGCCGCTGGCTTCGACTCTTTCGGTCCATTTCAAGAAAACACAGTCTAAGTACCACGAGCCGATAGTAAAGCTAGGAGAGCACCGGAGAAGCAGCCTACGGGGTTATCGGTTCGCGCTTTCAGGAGAATTACAGCGTGCACGCGTTATACGGAGACGTCCTTTGCGAGGGCCAGGGACACAGCCTCCCTGGTTACCCAAACCCGGCCATTAGACGGCAGTTTCTTAGGCTGCCGCTGTTCAGGCACCAGGCTTTGTCACATCCTGTCCCCACAACAGCCACGCTGCAGGGGCAGGACCGCCGTGCCCCGGCCGAGCGCTCGGGCGAAGCGCGGCGCGGACCCCGCTCTCCCCAGCCCTGCGTGCCCTCCCCTGCCAGCGGGCACCGGCTCCTCCGGCTGCAATCTGATCTTTGTTCTGCGTTTCGCTCTGCCTCAACGCAAGCGGAAACGCAGGTGCAGGGAGAAGGGGCCGAAGCCCCGCACGAACCCCGGGGCTCCGCGTCTGTCGTTGCGCAGCGCAGTCGCGATCCCCGACAGCGGGACTGGGGCGGCGAGGAGGGGGGTGGTGGGGGAGGCGGGCACACG